>JAOPHQ010001486.1:55000-102912 GCA_030340625.1 Merluccius polli | reverse complement strand
AATCCAAATTTAGAAAAAGCTGGCAAACACAAACCAATCCACACCCAAACGTGTGTGTGCGTGCATCTGTGTGCGTGTGCGTGTGTGCGTGTGTGTGCGTGCAGTTTTCCAAGCAGCCCAACTTACTCCCTTACACAGGCGTAGGGGAACAGGTGAGCAGGCCATAAAGAATTGAACAGTTGTCTGGGAACGGACTTGTTGTTTTTGGTCCACTGTTCGGTCCGGCCGGCTGTTTACTGTTCACCCAGCATCCTCAGGTGCCCCACGTCACATGTCGCTATGGCAACCGCACCATCCTCCGCTTCCCGAGCGGCGGGGGGGGGGGGGGGGGCCTCGTGTGGGATTACCTGTGAACGAGCCGTGGTGCCGAGGAGCACAAACAGGACGGATCACCGGGGGGGAAATATTGAGTAAGGACCCCCTCTCCATTACCTCGATGAGAGAGAGAGAGAGAGAGAGGAGAGAGAGAGAGAGAGAGAGAGAGAGAGAGAGAGAGAGAGAGAGAGAGAGAGAGAGAGAGAGAGAGAGAGAGAGAGAGAGAGAGAGAGAGGAGAGAGGAGAGAGAGAGAGAGAGAGAGAGAGAGAGAGAGAGAGAGAGACCTGCAGGCTGGTTATGGCATGTGTCAGGGACACAGCTGCTGACGCAAGCACGCTTCTTTGTCATCAGCACACAGGTGTGTGGTACTGGTGGAGGCCACATGTGTGGACCCCCCGCAGACCCGACCCTGGACCCTTCACTTTAATAAGAAACACAGCGACCCACAGTGGAGATCTGTCTGCTGATGGAGGGGGGGATGATCCCATGTTGGTCCTTAGTCGTTTACCAACGCACATAAAAGCTGCTTTAAAAACAGCTCAGCATCAGGCTGCCATCCCCAAGGTATAATGGCCTAATTAGACCCACCCAACAGTTGGGTTGGTGTTGGGACTGTATCTGCGGCGCGCCAGCTGTTGCCACTTGCAGTGTGTGAGCTGGGAAAGGTAAAGTAATAGGCCTGCCAATAGACAGATTTACACCACGTTCACATATTTGCACGCTGAGATTAAATGGTGACGGCGTTAAGTGTGCACAATATGGATAATCTGCTTTTGTGTGCTGGTTGTTGAGTGACTGCATTGTCCCTCCCTGCTGCAGAGGCCTAACGCCGTCCATGCAAACAAACGCAAGCAGACAGATATTATGTTGAAGCGGTGCTGCCCTCTGGTGGAGGATAAGGAAAGGCATGCATACTGCTGCGAAATCATTGTAAAATCAACATTTATTTCAACTTTTCAATACATGGGAAATTGTGGGTTTTTTTGCACAAATAATGCATGAGTTCGTCAATTCAATACAAAATTGTATGTTTTTCGTTAGCAGTTAGATTGTAAGAAACTGTAAGCAGTTAGTACTAGTCGGCCTAACTACTAAAGGCTGTGTAGTAATAGCACACCAAAAATATTAGCACAGAAAGAAATCATGAACAGACAAATAATGCATTTTGATAAAATTGCTAGAAAAAATAACTTCTATTTCAGGTAGATTAAAGTTTGGTGGAGCAGTAGATTTAGAAAAGAGATTTAGTATAGATTTAAAAGTACCATAATGTAGTAAAATTACAAAAACATCCCCCTCTAATACAAATATAAACATGCTACTGTGAGATATTTTTCATTTATGGACACAGACGTGTCACAAAAGAAACTAAAATAATAAATTAACACAAATTAATTTCATCTTGAGTTTACTACACATACACAATGCACCAGTCAAGGTAGTGAAGATGCAGACAAACGTGTTAACAATCGCTGGGTGAATGGTTTCTGTTCTCAGGATTAGGGATCGCTGTATGGCTTCATTGTTTTGTTAAAAGGCAACTCAGTAGATTACACAGTTTGGAGTTTGAACCAATTAAAAGTAGAATAACAAAAGTAGCGGGCGTTTAATAAAAACCCTAAAATCTGTCCAGAATAATTTCTTTAAAATATTTGTACATATAAACACAACAGTTACAATGGAAGTGCACTATCGCCCATTACAGTGTATGTGTACAGTAACTACCAGTAACTTGTCCGTACAAAAGGTCTCCTAATAAAAGTAACTGTTGCCGAGATTTTCACCGATTGGTGCTCTTCTACCTGGTGTGGGGGCAATCGGCCTCTCCACAAACAAACAGAGATACACACACACACGCTGTTCTGTGAGGGCAATCGGGGTCTCTCTCTCTCTCTCTCTCTCTCTCTCTCTCTCTCTCTCTCTCTCTCTCTCTCTCTCTCTCTCTCTCTCTCTCTCTCTCTCTCTCTCTCTCTCTCTCTCTCTCTCTCTCTCTCTCTCTCTCTCTCTCTCTCTCTCTCTCTCTCTCTCTCTCTCTCTCTCTCTCTCTCTCTCTCTCTCTCTCTCTCTCTCTCTCTCTCTCTCTCTCTCTCTCTCTCTCTCTCTACTTGAGGAAGCCCTTGTAGAGGAAGTGGGAGCCAGCGGTGAACCTCTCCGTCTCCAGGCAGAACAGCAGATCCCTGAGGTTAATGCGTGTGATGCGCTGTCTTGCAGGTCTGGATCCAGACGACCCGCCGGCATGGCCAGACAGCGAGGACCCCGAACCAGAGCCCTGGTGGTGACGTGACAGAGGTGAACAGGAGACACATGATGACAGGACACGTGTGTGTGTGTAAGTGAGTGCACGTGTGTGAGTGGGAGATTTGACTGACTCATTTTGCCTCTGAAATACAAATAATCTTGTGTGAAGCGGTGTGTCAGGAAGATATGACATCAACATCAGGTAGGAATAACAACAACACAAGGCTTGAGCGACGAAAATCTGCTCACAATTTGTTTGACAAACCCCCCCCCCCCCCCCCCAAGTGGTTTCTTGGTTTCACAACTGTTGTTGTGTGATGCAGGGAATGGCCATTAAGGGTGCTTTCACACCTGAGCTGTTTGGTCTGTTGTAATCGAACCCTGGAGCATTTCCCCTGATAGTACGGTTCGTTTGGGGAGGTGTTGAACTCGGGTGCGGACCAAACAAACTAACTCTTGTCCGCTTGAAAACGGGGGTCTCTGTCCGCTTCCAAGTGAACACAATGAGTCGTGGTCAGAAGTTGGGCAATGAGGAGGTTAAAGCCCTTATCGAATATGGTCTGACCCATTACACAGAAGACCACTTAAGTGTTTTTATAAATGATGTAAATGCTAATGAGTGTTTATGTAAATGTAAATGGGTGTTTGGGGGGGGATGTATATACGGTAGATATATTTGGTCCAAAAACTGGGAAGCGTTCATCGCTCAATCGCGAGCCGTTTGTTTACAATGTTTGGCACGCCTAACGAAGTCCAGTGTGAAGGCCAACTGAACCACGTGAAAAATGCAACAAAGTATCAAATTCACCCCTGAATCGGACCGAGTCTACTGAACTATGGGTGTAAAAGTGCCCCAACAGTCGAGGTTCACGCCAACAGTCGGGGTTCACGTTAACAGCCGGGGTTCACGCTAACAGCCGGGGTTCACGTTAAAGGGACACTAAGTAGTTTTTTCCCCCCATCTAGTGGTCAAATTGTATTTTGCATTCAAACGAATTTATGCTCTCTAGTGCCTCGCGTTTTCGAACTACGGCAAGCGGTATTAGTCAAGATTCAAGAAGCTATGACAACATGATAACAACATGTCTTCAAACACCACTTCATCAAGTTTTGTTTCGGATGATGAGGTACGTTCAGTGCTCGAAGTGGAAAAAAATAAGTGCCGGTACGGTACTCCCTTATTCACATATGCGACGGGGGGTGCGCGATATTAACCCACCCCGGACCTACGACCGACGGGGGCGGGGGGGGGGGGGGGGGGGGGTATTAACCCACCCCGGACCTACGACCGACGGGGGGGGATATTAACCCACCCCAGACCTACGACCGACAGGGGGGGGGGGGCGCGATCGTAACCCACCGCGGACCTACAACCGCAGCCTGTGACAAGTGCCGGTACGCAACAAAAAGTGCCAGTACGCTAAAGGGTAAAATGTAGAAGTGCCGGTACTGCGTACCGGTGCGTACCGGCCCACTTCGAGCACTGGGTACGTTATTTCAAACAAACTTCAAACTGCATTGAATCATTAGTGTGAGCATGTATGAGTAATTACTCCTCGAGCAAGATAGTGAATTATGTTCTCATGTTTATATCGTTTAAGCGCGTCTCGCTAAGCTCCTTCTCTGTTCCACAGTCACGCTGGCTCTGAGTGAAAACGCGTTTAGCCTTACCTGTACCACGGAGTGCTTTTTGTCCCTCTCGGCAGTTCATAGACCGGAAGGACATGGAAGCCTCCATAGAGCTTGCCCGTCCTATGTAAATTCTGATAAGTGATTCTTCGCTCAGGAGGATAAGTGAGATTGTTGACAGAGATAGTTGTACACCAATGGGGACTTATTTATGAATGAAGACGTTGATTTGAGGTAATAAATTACACCAACAAAAAAACTTAGTGTCCCTTTAACAGCCGGGGTTCACGTTAACAGCCGGGGTTCACGCTAACAGCCGGGGTTCATGTTAACAGTCATTCCCGTTACCTCGGACGCCCCGGCCGAGGCAGACGTGTCCAGGAGCTTCCTCTTCTTTCTGGGACCGATGGCAGCCAGAGCGGTGAGGTTGGCCTCTTTTTGTCGCATCATGGCCAGCTCCTGCTGCTGCATCTGGAGGATAGCACACAGGCCAAGCAGAGAAGAGTTTAACAGATGAGGGCTGCAACTAAGGATTATTTTCGTATTCCATTAATCTAACCATAATTTCTTCCATTTAATCGATTAATCACTTAGTCTAGAAAATGTCATAAATAATAGCAAATGCCATCGCAAGTTACCAGAGACCAAATTGATGTCTTAAATGTGCTTCCTTCATCTAACAAGCAGCCAAGAAAAACTAAAGTATTCATTTTTTAATGATCCATGAACCAAACATTTGAATTTCTGAAGGATCAAGCAGCAAATGTTTTGTATTTGTACTTGACCTCAATGATTTGATTATAAAAATTTGATTCGATTCATTTCGACTAATCGATTAATCGTTGCAGCCCTATAGGAAACGCATATAGAAAACACATGGAAACACGGAGAAAACACACATAGGATACACAGGGAGGACAGAGAGTAAGATGAACCCAGACCAGGTCCTACCTCCTTGGCTTTCTGTTTGAGGCGTAGCTGCTCTGGGTCTTCCTGACGTGCTCGAGACTGCAGGGCAGAAAACACACGGCCACTGTACGGTTCAGAGTACATTGAATGATGGATGACACAATGCAAGTCTTTGACACACAAATCAGGCAGATTCATATGGGATTCATTTCCACATGAATCTCGACAGGCAGTGTCCAAAATTCACTTTTAGAATGTGTCTTTTTACATGCCAGAGTGGAAAAATCTACCAGCCAAGCAATTGTTATAATATGCAACCCTGCATTTTTTTACCTGCCAAATGATCAAATCTATCAGCCATCACCTGGTGGCAGGTGTTCATTTTGGACCCTGCCGACAGGTGTGAATACTTTTACTTAAACTCCTTTTTTTATGAAACTGTGTATAAGAGCTACAGAAATTCAATTATATAAATTCCCTAGTTTGCATAGAAAGTGGAGTATGCATCGTTTGGTAGAAGGATTCGTACCCCCCGTGGATTAGCCGTCGCATTGCTTGCTTGACAAGGACTGGGTTGGTGGTTGAGTTACCTTAGCTGCCTTGAGCAGGATCTGCCTCTCCTGCCCATCCTTCCTCTGTTTCTCCAGCTGATCCAGCTGCTCGAAGAAGCGCAACTGGGCGCGCACGTCACCCACCGCCTCGAAGCTGCTCTCCTCCTGCACCACAGAGGACCAATCACACGACGTCTTCACGGCAAGAGGACCATCAGGGGAATTGATGTCCTTTTGACATCACTTTTCATTGGCTTTTCTCGAAATGTGTGACAAAATCGGGGCCTCTGTGTGTTGTGAAGGTCTTGGTTTCACAAAGACTAGCATCGTAAAAACGGTCCAATTTAATTGTGAACCAACCTTGAAGCCAAAGTTCTTGTGTTGCACCACGTGAGAAACCTTTTCCAGAAGGTTCTGGAGACGCTGCTGAGTGGCGTGAGACACGTACGTCACCACGTCAATGCCCAGTTCGGTCACACCAAACCTCTTTCCTAAAACAAAGACAGCCTATGCTTAAAAGGGCCCCTATTTTACCACTAGGTCTGATGTTGATTAGCCATTAGAAGCCAGTCAAAATCAAAGTCAAAATCTACCCTCTAGTCACATCACATGTGGGAGTGTCCACCCAGATGTATGTTGGATATATCAGCCTACCAGTCGGTACAGTCTACTGGGTAGGCTGATAGATTTTGACTTTGATTTGGCTTGTAATGGCTAATCAACATCACACCTGGTGGTGGTGGAGTGTGTGTGTGTGGCGTGTGTGTTGTTGATAGCTGGTTTACAGCCTCACCTAGCCCAGAGTCCAATCAGTCTGACTCGGGCCAGGTGAGGCTGTAAACCGACTATTAACAACACACTCCACACACACTCCACAGTGGTAAAATAGGGCAGTTAAAGGTGTACTTTATACGATGTTGACACTGGAGGGTGCAATAGAGCAAATTTAAAACCTAGTTGAAGTTCTACTGCACTGCTTCCTCTCACGCTACACTTGAAACTTTGCCCGCTTCTGATCAGAATCCCGCGTCTGAATCAGAAGCGGGATCAGTGGACTGAGTTGGATTTGTCGTCCCAGTGACATCAGGAAGCGCAGGTGACAATGAAATAAGAAAGCCTAAACTTGTCTGCAGTGGCAAAGTGTAATGGGTTCATGAAAATAGGAAATAAGGCACTGAGACTGCATTAACAAAGAGAAGAATACACCTGACATTAGACTAGATAAAACAAAAACTAAGTATAGAATCATAAAAGTGTGAAGAACAAATTGAGGAGTGAACAAACAAGAAATATGTATGCGTGTGTGTGTGTGTGTCTGACCTATCTCCACCATCCTCTTCTGCAGCATGGTGGTGGAGAGGAAGGCCTCGTCCTTACAGGAGCGTGTGACAGCTCCCACCAGCTCAGAGTTGGTTGCTAGGATACGGGCATTCTCCTCAGTCAGGTTGACCCCTGCCATGGAGGCCACGTCGTTGATGTCATCGTCGTCCCTGGACACAAACACATGGTCCCTTATGGTCAAGCATCTACTAGAAGTAGGCCCGACCACAATTTAGCCCTCGGCTCAACTAGCCCTGATCACAACCCTTTAGCACAACTTGATTGACAATGGTGATTCACACCAAATCTATGATCACAGGATGGCTTAAATTGAAATAATTAACATCTTTAGAAGAGCGCTGACCAAATGATATTCATAAAACGGATAGTTCCGGTCCTTGATTTTGAGCTTTTTTTTTTACGGCTCAAAGCCGTAAAAAAACCCCACACCTGTGACCGCATAACAATTAATTTGTAGTATGAATGCACCTGCATGCTAAAGCCTGTATGCTACCCTGTGTTGCTTTGCCATCATTGTGTTATCTTAAGGAACTATATTGCTTTCCGGAGTGCCTAAAACCCCCCTAGCTGTTCTAAAATCACTATAGATCATGGCCTCAAGTGGCTTGCTTAAATATTTTGATATTAAATGTATTTTAGAGTCAAACTTTACTTTTGCAGTTTGAAAACGTTTGGAAGCATGCACGCATACAATTTGTTTTCAACAAATGAAAATCCACATGGCCATTTGAAGAATGGTGTTTAGCGAATTAGTGCTTTGGATATTTCTGGTGTTTTTGTGCTTACTTGAAAGTGGCCACAGCCTCTTTCAGCTTGTTCTTCTGTGCAGGAGATAGAGTGGCTGGCGGAACAGGTTTAGAAACAGGCAGGACGGCTGTCCTTCCAGGAGGACCTACAGGACAAATGGAGACATCAGTACACACACACACACACACACACACACAGGACTGCTTGATTATGGCAAAAATCATAATCACGATTAGTTTGGTCAATATTGATCACGATTATTTAACACGATTACTCATTGATTTTTGGAAACATGCATTTATTGAAAATGAACATTTAAAAAACGTCTTTTTAACAGTGGATTTCCTTAAAATATAATACAACTGAACAAAAAAAAACTAAAAATGTAAAAAAAATAATTAAAAAAAGATAAATTAAAATAAATAATATATAATATAAAAAATGTATATACATTACGTTGCATTATAAAGAGTGTTGTTAATCGATGACTGTGTGTAAGTGGAAGAAGTCGAGGGGGCTTTACTTTTCTGTTTTTTGTTCTCAACAAATTGGTCATATTGCCTTGTGGTGCAGACAGTAAACATGCATGTGTAAACATGTATGTATAAACATGTATGCCACAGCCTGGCTGAGAGTGAGTTTGGGCTTTTAGGGAGGGGGAGGGGCGAAAGGGGTGCGCTGGATTTATAACACATGACACAACGTGTCATCATTGCGAATACATACAGCATCATTGCGAAACGGAATGCGGCAAAATAATCGTTTTATTTCAATTATCTTGTTTTCATAATCGCTGGAAGCCAAAATCGTAATCGAGATTAAAATTCAATTAATCGAGCAGCCCTACACACACAGAAACACACACACAAACACACAACTAATGTCTGGCAGAAAGATGCTGGGGGACTGACCTGTATTCAGCTGCCTGAGCTGCTGGGGTCCCAGTATGATCTGTCCTGGGGTCTGGTTCCTGGGCGTCACAACCGGCGTTGTTGCCATGGTAACCTGCGGTCGCATCACTGCTGCCTGTGGCTGAGCTTGAAGAAGCTTAAACAGGGTGAAAAGCAAAAAAAGACTATCAGCTACTAACTACTAACATCACCACAATGTTAACAGTGTATCTGCAGGTTTTAACCAGTAATATAAGACCATATAATAATATAAGAATGAAATACCATTTTAATACCATTTGGAACACAATTGAATACAGATGTTACGGCCCAGTGGCATATAGGTAAATGATAGTCCTCAACCTGGAATTGTTTTGTAAGTATACACATTTATTTACAGTGCAATATAACAGTGCTGCTTATCTGAAACCAACAGTATCCTGCACGCGTTAGTTATCGCGCCCATGCAGTGGTCAACACAGCTTGTGCATGCAGTGGGAGGCAAATAAATATCTTTTTCAAGTAAATGTTCGACATTATACTCACGACAACCGCAAAAAATATTTAAGACCTATGCAAATGTTATTTAAGATTTTTAAGGTCTTAAATTGTACCCTGGTTACAATGCACATTTCCGGATTTCAGAATACAAACAATTGGGTTTGGTTCGAGGCACTTCATAACTACAGATACCATTTGGTTGGTGGGTCCAGGTCTGCTGATGCCTGGCTGGATCTGGGGCCTGGCTACCACCGTGGTGATGCGAGGGCCGGGGCTGCCCAGGACCACAGTGGCCGCAGAGGGGAGAGGTTTGGCGGGCGGCGGGGTAGAGGCAGCAGGCTGGGGGGGGATGTGACTCTGCTGGGCGAACACCGCTGCATTGGGGGTCAGCTGCCTCAGAGCCGGGAGGCTTCTCTGGAAGATGAGAGGTGGATGAGTGGATGGTACATCAATGTGTGTGTGTGTGTGTGTGTACATTTCTGTGGACTGCTCTATAGGGCTTGTACATCAGAATACATCATTTTTTGTTGGCGACACTCCACCATATTGAGAGGACTCAAGAGAGTTACTGTACTGTAGTACTGTAAAATCAACGTAAATATACCGTAACCTAGGCTGATAAAAACTTTGTTTTGCCACGTCTCGTATAAGAAACACTGACAGTTGCAAACACAACAATGTCTCCCCATAATGACCAAACAAACATTACTACCAATATAATAACCAACTTTTCAATTATATTCAAGGGTTTATGATCTACGTGGAGTACAAAAAAAAGTTTTAAAGTGTTTCTTTTTTTTGTACTCCAAGCTGTTGAGTACATTTGTTTAAAAGGCCAGTCTTGGCCTCTCCAATATGGCGGCAACATTGACATATCGCAGCAACGGGCCGAAGCAGTCTGTGTATATGTCTTAGATGTAGAGTACACCAGTGGTGAGGGAGGGACGCACACCTTGAGGAAAGGCACAAGGTAAGGCTGCGGTGAGGAGTTGAGTTCGCTGTACAGTTTGCTGGTGAAGTCCTCCGCTTCAAGCTTGCCCTCCTAGGTTCAGCAGAAGAAGCACAGCAGCGTGGTGGTGTTAGAGAGTACATAGATGACTAGCAGCCCTCTAAGCCAGTGGTTCTCAATCTATTTTTTACTACTGTTCCCCCCCTCGGAGATCATGTTACAGCCAAGTACCTCCTTCACCAGCACAAAACATTTTGGGGGCTTTTTTGCAGATTCTCCTTCTGTTTCCTTGTTTTTAGAAATGTCCAAGTACGCCCTGCAATCCTACCCCCATTTCAGAAACACTGCACATTTTGATGTGCATCACTTTGAACCTGACATGTTGTACAATGTATTTTGTCTTTTTCTACTTATGTATTTGTATATTTGTATTTGTATACCGTCACTGGCAATGTTTCTCTTTTTGTTACCTGCCTAGGGACTACGGATGTAAATTAGCATTTTTACATCTTGTATTTTTTTCATTGACGTGCTCTGTCCCCATCAAATCAAATCAATTAATAAATTAATAATAAATAAAATAATATAATACAAATAAATGTTTGGAAAAACGTGGTGAAGCTATAGATCATGAACATATTTTACATCATCTGGTGGAGTTGTAAGTGTGTGACATTATTGGTCTTGGGACAAATTCTACCTTGCTGGCTGTAGAACAAGTCTCTCACCAGTAGCTGCTTGACCAGTTCTTTGACGTTGTCTGCTGTCTCGGCGGACTGCTTGCCCGTCGACGCCAGCTTGATCAACGTGGACAGGAAGTTCCTGCATTTCTTCACGTTCTCCATCGTTTCCTTCACAAAGAACAGAATATGCTCAGAAGAGAAACAACGAATGATACATAGGCTGTTGACGGCGGCCCCCGTGTCTCCAGTTTAGGGCTGCAACGATTAGTCGATTCAACAATAAGTCGATCGACAGAAAATGTATTATACAAATTTTGATAATCGATCAATCGTTTGAGTCATTTATCAAGTACAAATAAGCATTTGCTGTTTAATGTTGCTGTTTAAGTTCAATTCAAATGTTTGATTCATGGATCATTCTAAAATTAATTATTTAGTTTTTCTTGGCTGCTTGTCAGGTAAAGCAAGCACATTTAAGACATCACTTTGGACATCAATTGTGATGGCATTTGCTATTATTTATGACATTTTCTAGAAATGATGAATCGATTAATTGAAACAATAATCGTTAGTTGCAGTCCAGTTCTAGCAGAGCAAGGACAGTTTTGGTTTCTGTGGAGGGCCAGCTCCTACCTGATCCAAACCACTGACTCTACTCTACTCACATTGCTTATGGGTCCTGAGGTAACTGTGGTCCCCGTTGTCTGGGGGCCTGTCCTGGGGGCTATGCCAGGTAGCGCAGATCCACCTGAGCTCTGGGTGGAGTAGACACACAGTTTGTTATCTCAGATGTTGATGGCTCAGTGTGACTGAGCACAGATAACTAATTGTGACAGAGTGGGAACACCTATATAGAACTACTCCTCTCTGGGATCCTCGGAGAACTACAGCATGTCTTACTGACTGACCCTTGCTGAACGTGGGTCCTGTGATCTTTAGTCACATCTTTAGTCATCTTTATAAATCCTCCACAGAGTGTGTGTGTGTGTGTGTGTGTGTGTGTGTGTGCATTTTTTAAAAACAGTTGCAAGACAAATGATTAGTTGCACATGTATAACATCTACAATAATGTATAAGAGCTGTGGATTTGATCACAGTAATTAACTGACAAACAAATGTAACAAGTAAAGGTATGGTTATATTTTATATCTACCATATGACCAATAATTAGGGTCACACTAACCTCGGTGCCTTTCTGCTGAAGTAAGACAGAATCATGAGATATAAGCAGAGGCATATAATTATAAAAGCAACTCCTCATAATCAGAATGAGTATGTTGTTGGTGACGTGTAGAATAGATAGTGTGAGATCAGTTGGTTGCAAAGTGCAGGAAGCGTTAGTCATATGATAGTAAAGAACAGGCAGGCTGGCCTCTGTACATGCTGGGAGTCAGATACCACGAGAACGAGGTGGGAAGACGACAACAGCTGGATGAGACAGCCCTTGTTATGACGTTTTCACTGTTTGTGTATATAACATCCTGGGTCAGGGATAGTTGGTGCTCAGACTTCGTGAACTGACACACACACACTTTGTTCTGTCAGGGAAACGTAGTGGGACCCAGATATCTGTAAAACTCTGCACATTATACTGGTGTTAACAATAAAACTGATTATTTCTTAAAGCTAAAACTTCTTCTATTGCTTCATTAAAGAACACGCGTGAGTAAGGGTTTCATTTTTGAAACTGCTTTTCACAACACAAGCCTGTTTCATGGCATGTTTAAAGCACATATGATGTACATCATTATGATGCCTACAGGTGTTGTTGGACGATGGGCAGTGTGCAATTTGTCATTGGCTTTCTGTGCATGTACTGTAGGCAATGTGTATGCATGGGTGACAGCTTGTGTATGCAATATGTTACACAATTTATTTATGGACAAAAAAGTCTATCTTAACAGTTACTGCAGAATAGAAGCTCTAAAAAGTACAATCAAAAATCATATGAAAGACGCAGGTGCACTACCTGGAGAACGGGGGGTCTGTGGAGAGCAGTGGTGGGAGGGACAGATGTGGCCACACCAGGGGAGCCCTGTCGAACCATGCTGCCGGGGGCCATGTGCCTGCTGCCCATGGGGAGCCCAGGGGCCTGAGGTGGTACAGAGTACATGAGTGTGTCTCTCAGTGGGAGGTGAACATAGAGAAGAGTTTTCTAATTCACCAGAAATCAGTTGACATTTAACCAATATCACACAAGAGGGAGTGCTGCTATACTGAATATCAGTATGGCTGTGATTTGGTTGTAGGTACGAGTGCTGAAGATAATATATACACACAACAGCTCTACAAGCGCCATGTATTGGTTAAGAGTAATAAGCGAGAACAGATTATGATTTGTTTCTGCAAATGGACTGGGTCTGGACTGTTGACAAGCAACACAAACATTTTCCTGCACACTAGCTTACTAATTTGTGTAGGTCTACATGTTACCGCAGGCCAGCTTCTTTGTATCATGTACATGTATCTGTGTGTTTCCATTTATTGTGCCACCAGTGAAATAAGAGTCGTCAGACGCTCTGGTGGCATGTCTGATTTCGATGAGTTAACAGCTTGATCAACGACTGATAATGTAACTAACGGTAATTAGGACAGCTGTAAAGCGGAGGGATACATGTGTAGTTAAAGGTCCCAGTGCTGTTATACTTAATATCAGCACTCATTGATGCCTCTTGTCCAATCAAATGACTCGGTTGGAACTAGCTGTTGTGTCATTTTTGTTATCCCTTCCTTATATTGTATTTCACTGAAATAGAACGCATTGTTTTCAATTGTTTAGGGGAGTTGGTTGAAAACCATTAAAACGTTGGATGACAACCAAGTGACCTAAACCCCTCAGTCGATTGGCCCAGGGGCATGTTGTGTTGTGATTGGTCAGCTGGAAGCCCGCTTCCTTCTCTGCGCCGTCAGAGACCGAAGACAAGTCGACTCGGGCCGAGGAAGCAGGAGCTTGTGCGTGATGTGAATACAAAACGTGACTTTCTGACGTGCCCCCCACAAGTCCCAGCATGCTCTCATATAAAATGAATGAAGTGAAGGCAGGAGAAGGTAGGAAATCAGGTCGATTCTTTTTTTTGGGGGGGGGGGGGGTCCACTGCCTATAAAATCCTCCGAGGTAACATTTCCATGTGAGGAAGGCGGCGGCACCGCCGGCCCGCCGGTGCATCACGGGGGGCCACATACCTGGGCAGGGGGCGTGGCCGTCGGGGTGGCGGGACGAGGGGCCGCCGCCGCCTGGGCCTGCATCTGGGCCAGCGCCTGTTGATGGATCATCAGCAGCTGCCCACTCTCACTGCGCACCAGAACCATCCCTATAGGAGCCCCCAGAGACCCCACACTTTATAGTTCAGGGTTAAGGCGGGGTGAAACAGCGGCACAACAAAATAACAATCACATAGCTTTGAGTAAAATTAAAATTAAGAACTGCAGCACCTATAGGTTTTAGTCCCTTTTACCTTATCATGTCAGTGTGGATTTAAATGTATATGAAACTATATGAAACTTTTCCTAAACTATTAAAGCCACTCATTCAGTACAGTGTGGGTCTACTGGATAATAATGAATGAATAGGCTTAGATATTAGTTTTGTAGGCTACTATTAAGATGTTATTATGCAGCATAACGGCATCATATATAACATAACATACATAACCGATCAGTATTATGGTTATATTTAGTATGTACATCGACCAAAATCACAAAGTCTCAGACAGTGACCTCTCACTCCCATCCACGTACCAGGGGGGAGCTGGAAGTTCTGCACGTTAGGCGGTCCCGGTGGGGGGGTCTGCGGCAGCCGCGGGGCCAACAGCTGGGGGGTCGGCGGCCGCGTCCCGCCCGGACCCGGCGCCGGACCCACGGTCCTGGGACCTGCGGCGGGCGACGGGCCCTGGTGCTGCGCGACCGGTTTCGGCGGTTCGGTTCGGATGGCGCCTAGCGACACCACGGCGGGCTGCTGCTGGCCGTTGTTCACGGGCGGAGGTCGGACCGAAGTGGGCTGACCCGCCGCCGCGGCGTTGTTGTTGTTGTTGGTGGTGGTTCCGTTCAAAGCGACGTCCGCGGCTGCAGCCGGCGGCCCCGGCGTTGTGTGCATTGCGGGCGTCCGCGCCGGTACCGGTACCGGTGTCGCGGTCGTGGTCACGGGTCCACCCGCCTGGGAGGTCGTGACACGCGTCTGGATGACGCTATGGGGCGGCGGCGTGGCCGCGCCGGGGAGACCCTGCGGCGACCCGGGTCCACCGGTGGCGGCAGCTGCCGCGCCGCCGCTTGCGCTTCCTCCAGAAGTGTGAGCGCTGCTCATGGTTTGTCCTTCATTTAAAAAAGAAAAATAATAAAAAATAAAATAAAAAGTGTGACTTGTAAAATGGGCTGTGTGTGTGTCTGTGTGTCGTGGTCGGAAAAAAAGAGGTTGAAGCTTACACAGGTATTGACAGCAGGTGTTTGAAGTTTGGAGAGAGGGGGGAGGAGGGTCGTGCACCCCCCCCCCCCCCCCCCCCCTCGGTTAAACACACCGAGACCACAAGCAACTTCCACTTGTTTTTTAGGAGGAGCGGCTGCACGCGGCAATGTGACAATGATGATAACGATGATATGGGGGGGGGGGGGGGTAGGGATGAGCTGGGGGTGAGCGGCTTTATTACACAGTACGCGGTTCCGCAGCGGCGCGCGACAAAAACAAAAAAAAACAACTGCTTTTAGCAACGCCTTGACCCGGCGCCAGCTGTGGACATTAACCCCCCCCACCACCTCCACCCACACCCTCACCCACCTCCCCCCACCCACACCCCCGGTCTCCCCCACCTAGACCGGACCTCAACTTTAACGCTGAACCGGGGGAGACGTGTTTGTTATCTGAGCCACGAGTCCCTTGACCCCGACGACCACCTCGACCTCACGCAACCGCAACGACGACCGCCGACGGCCGCCGTCTCACGTCGTCGTCCCTCCTCCTCCTCTTCCTTCTTCTCCTCCTCCTCCTCCTCCTCCGCGGCGGTATCCCAGTAAATCCTGTGCGGCGGCTCGGAGCGCGCCGCCATCTTCCCGCTGCTGCTCGTCGTCGCGCTGCCACCGGGAGAGCGCGAGCCCGTTGGTTGTTTTGTTTTTTTCCCCTGTGGCGGAGGTGCGCTTGCGCGCCGCGAGGGTTACGTCACCGCACGGACGCGCGGCGGGCGCTGTGATTGGCCGCCTCCTTTTTTTTTTTAAGTGGGCGGTACCAAATGTGCCCCCCCCCCCCCCCCCCAGCTGTCATCGTGGTGCGTGGACGTTAACAGTGGGAGGGGGCGGGGAAGACGGCGGAATCGGCGGAACCGGGCCCGCTTTTACACGGGATTGTATTGTTTTTTTTTTGGGGGGGGGGGGGGCACATGGCGGAAGGTCCAGGGGTCCAGTGGTCTAGCGGACCTAGTGGACCTGGAGGCACCTGGGCAAGATGGCTGCACCGTTTGCCCTGAATGTCTGGCTGCCGGTACCGTGGGATTTTGCGTCCGGAGGGGAGGGGAGGGGAGGGGGGGGGGGGGGGGGGGGGGGGGGGGGGGAAGGGCGCTGTAGAGTAAAAAATAACAATGTATAGTTTATACAATGAAACAAGAGAAACGTGATTTTATTCAATAATGTCCCAATTTTGAAAAAAAACATACTAAAAATAAATATGCATTGCATTTCTAACCAATCACATGCGCCGACATAACATCACATAACATAACGTAAAAACATAACATAAGTCTCCAGTCATGATGAAGAAATCCCACGCAAACGTATTTTCTGAACAATTGTATTTTGAATTTCGTCTGAATGGTCTGCCCCCCCCCCCACACACACACACACACACACACACACACACACACACACGCCAACAATCACATGCACATACACACACACACACACGCACACACACACACACACACACAGCAGGCTCTAATAAGAGGGGGGCGTGTCATACAGCAGTCTTAATTAGGCCACAGGTGTGCGTTGTCTCCTAAGTGCGCACCTGGATCTGCGGTCTTTAAGGTGGGGGGTTTAGGGGGACCTCGTGGCGCACGTGGACGGCTCCTAAGGTGCGAACATGAGTGGCGGAGGAGGTACGCCGTACATCGGCAGTAAAATCAGTTTAATATCCAAGGCGCAGATTCGTTATGAGGGCATTTTGTCCTCCGTCGACACGGACAAGTCTACTGTTGCTCTAGCGAAAGGTAAGCGGCTTTTTTTTGTGGGTTTTGGACCCATTTTGCCTAATGGCCCTAATCTCTCTATTTTATTTCCATGTTTAAATTTTGTGTTATGGGCAACTTAATTATTATTTTTTTTGTATTATGCAATAACTTGCACTTTATTTTTTTTACAGTCAAATCATATGGGACTGAAGGGCGTCATACGGACAGACCGGTTCTGCCCAAAGATGAGATTTATGAATACATAATCTTCAGGGGGGGTGACATCAAGGATATAACCGTGTCTGAACCGCCCAAGCCACACCATGGCTTGCCTCATGACCCTGCTATTGTGCAAGTATGTGCCAAGATGGCCACTCAAAACGTCTGAATGTTTAATTGGTGGGAACTAATTGGGGGGGGGGGGAATGGCTGAACTAATTGAGAAAAAAAAATGGCTGAACTAATTGAGAACAAAAAAATTGCTTTTCTTTTGTAGTCATCCGTGGGCAGCTCGTCTGGCGGGTACCACCCACGCTGGAGTCCATACAGGGACATGATGCCCTCCTACAACCAGCTGGCTGCCAGCTCTCTGCTCAACCAGCAGTACGCCGCCGCCCTGGGCCTAGGTATCCTCACGTCGTCACGCGCCCTGATGTGGCCGTGTCCAAATCACTCCTTGGTGGTGAGATTTTGAACACTTATGTATTTTTTTTGTTTGTCTTCCAGCACCAGGATTTCAGGGCCTCCCGTCCAGACGAGGCCCCATGGTAGAGCAGGCGGTTCAGACCCTTCCCATGGCTAGCACAGCCCAGAAGAGGGCCCAGCCCGCTCCCCAGCAGCAGCAGGCCAGACAGTCTGTTCGCTCCTCCCAGCGTCCGGCCCGCGATGGCCCTCAGCCACAGAGGAGGAATGCCCCCAGTAGTAAGCTGACATGATTTTTGTTTTTCGGTTTATCCTTTTAAACTAAAATGGGAACTTACTACTTAGGTTAGTAAGTTCCCACTGGCTATTTTACCACTGTGATGTTGATTAGCCATTAAAAGACAGTAAAAAATCTAGCCTATATCGACTGCCTATAGTGACATCATATGTGGGAGTGTCCAGATGGGTATATCAACCTCCCCACTGGACCGTCCCATCATGCATCTGGGTGTATACACAGCCTAGATGTTGGAATAGCTTGGTGAAATTGGGTTCCTTCTTAGGGGAACTTGGTCGGTTTTTCAACCAGCTTTGCATCATTACAATGTGGGCAGTATATGCAAATGAACAATGTTTACTTTTCCTCCATGTTTTCTGCACCCAGATCTCCCCGCTCAAAGCCGGTTGAAAATCAATAAGTTTCCCTTTTAATTTTTGTTTCCCAGGTCAAGTAGCACCACCGACCAATGCAGCCAGGGTTCAGGAACAGGCCAATGATGAAAATCAAAGGCCGAAACGAAAACAAGGTATGTAATCCAATGCAGTGTTTCTGTTTCCCTCAATACTAGTGTCTGTTGATTCTGGTTCTCCTGATGTAGGCAGCCGCAGGTCCAGGAATAGAGGCAGAGGCCAGCTCCTCGTCAAAAATTCAAAGCCTACAACCTTGGCGTTTGAGTCGGATTTTGACTTTGAAACTGCGAATGCTCAGTTCAACAAAAATGAGCTCGTAAAGGAGGCGTCAGGTGAGTTGACAACTTGGACATTTATAACATAATTTTCTTTAAGGGGGCTCAGACCCGATGGAAGTACTTGTCCCTGCATCTGCAGATGGGGAGGAGAAGGTGGAACCGGGTGTGGAGAACCAGAACCGCAGCACGGAGGGTTCACCTGTGGAGAAGTGCTATGACAAGGCCAAGTGCTTCTTCGACAACATCTCCTCAGACTTCAAACCCAGGTAACATTCGGCCTGTGACTGTTTTAACATGTAAACTGACTAAAGGAAAAAAGTGATAAGAGTTCCCCATTTTGGTTAGAAGGACCACCTGGGCGGAGGAGAAGAAGCTGAACATTGAGACGTTTGGCATTCCAGGGCGCTTCTTGAGGGGCAGAGGGTTCAGAGGGTACCGTGCGCGCAGAGGCCAGTCTGGCACGGACCAGCAACCCCTGCCTAAAGTGGCGAGTGGAAGAGTGTGACTATTTTTATTTAAGGAAACCTTTTTGTAAATAGGCCGTGAGTAGATAAATAATTCTAACTTTATTGGGGGAAAAAAATATCCAGTCAGTTTTCATTTAAGTAAGTTTTGTATTTGTTTTGCTATTGATCCAAATGTGTTTTGGGGGATAATTTGAATTTAATGGCACATTATTCATCAATTACAGCTATGTAATTTAGTTTGACACTGGACCATAAAAAAAAACAGGCCTGAAGGCATGCAGTTTATTTTGTATGTAAATTATTTATGGCATGTCTGTCTAAATGTGAACCCTTCAAAATGTTTGAAGGAATATTTCCCACTAGTTTAAACATGAGTTGTACTTTTCTTTTCTTTTTTCCCATCTTGGAGAGTAAAGCTGTGGGAAATGTGTTCTGAAACAGTTTATTAAATAACATGAATATGACTAAATTATCTTTATTTATATAACACCATGTATGTGTCAAATTTTCACTAAAAGGATATCGATGGAGGTATAAAACGGTCAAAAGGTAAATTTATTTCCCCAGGAAAGGGATGCATACCATGGATGAAAACAAGGGAGTTAAACGTATTTTGCAGGGGGGGTTTAAAAGCAAACACTTAAAAGCCGTGTGCGTAATATTGGTGCGTTTTAACTTTAATCTGAGTGGGATATTGGAGTGTAAAACTGCAGGTAGTCTGAAATGTGCCAGCCCAATGAGTTGGGTGTACCCTCTCTTGTTCGTGCTCAACTCGTATAGCTCTCTATGGCTGTGTTCTGAATCACATACTAGCATATTGCCTACTACATACTCAAGTAAGTACTTACTGCCTATGTATGCCGTTACCAACAGACCGTTCACACTGAAGTGTATATAGCGAGTATCCCAGAATGCATTACACAGCGATGGCGGAGATTTGAATTCTGTTTTATTTTGATTTGTCACTTGAGTTTCAATAATTTGGCCGGTAAAGTCACCCCGTAGATTTCCAATGTGTGGTCAAATGATGCCGGTTTGGAAATTGGCTGTTTTCGGAGCTCCGAGGTGACGTCTGAATGGACGCAATGCATTAACATCCAGGTAGGGATGTCCGATATTATCGGCCCACCGATATTATCGGCCGATATTGGCATAAAAAATCAATATCGGAAAATATCGGTATCGGTTTTTTAACCGATACCGAAATCGATTTTGAAATAATTTCAGACATCCGTTATGTTTCAAGTGAGGACGTGGTTTGATGACATCATCAAACGCGCCGCGCCGTCTCAATAACAAGCCTGGGCTGTGCGGCCGTGTAGTGGACGCTAGTTGTAGCTGTAGTTATGTCGGTGGTTTGGAATTATTTCAAAGTTTCTACGTTGAATAGTAAAATAGGGGTCAGCGCAACATACTAACTAGTGATGGCGAGATGATGCCTCATGAAACGTCGAAGCCTCAGCTGGATGAACCACCAAAATGGTTCGACCCCAAAGCCTCAAATAAACACGCTAGCGACACCTGGTGGCGAATGCAATTGTGATGAAAGAAAAAGAAAAATTTCTCCAGTCAACCCAACCCAAAATGGGACGTTTGCTTCGTGTGCTGATCCAACATCATTTGAGAATTAAAGTCATTTTTTGTGATACATGTGAGTGTCGTTCAAAAATCTCTCCAGAGCTCATGAGAAAGTAAATCATTTGGCAAGGATTTGAACTAGTCATCCCAGGCAAAAGAGAATGTCTTATCAACTACTTTACTAATTAATAATACTACTCAGTGATTGATAGATTAAAGTAGTATCACACTGCATCATGACTGATAATTAACGTGATTAATAGCCATTAAAGTGATCTTGGAACTGGGTCCTACTGTATTTTTTTGTTGGTAAATTATGTGTTTTAGGCAACAGGACAGTGAAAGTGCTTTTGTTATTGAACATTTTTTGGGAACATGATAGTGGAATAGTGGGGATAGTGGATAGTGGAAAGGGCAATGTAGTTGAGATGTGGGGCAGTGTTTTGTGTTACATTGGAGGTGGGGGGCTAATTATTTTTATTCAAGAACAAAATTTGCTCCAAAACAGGCGAAAACCTTCTCTTCTTAGCATGCTCCATGATGAATATTGCTGCACTTATGTCTTAATACCGAATCACTGATCAAGCTGTCTCCAACTACTGACAAAAACCCACACATTTGTATTCGTGTACGAGACATCTTCATAGTCAAAAGGTCCCGCCAATAGTGAACACACATCGCGGAACAGTAGCCCGAGGCCAGAGCTACTATAGCTCTGCCCGAGGCGAAGCCTCGCGCGTCACAGGCAACGTCATTTCGCCAAGGTGAACCAGAGCTCGCACGGAGCTTCGCTGGGGGAGGAGCCGACGTACTCGACACACGCCTCGATGCCTCGACGCAAACCATAACATCACTAATACTAACGCATTCTGCGAAACAGTCTCATCACAACCGGTTCAGGTCCGCTGTACTGCTCACATTATTTTATTTATTAATCCTTCCAGACCGTCACCGGGGCTTCAGAGTAATGTGTCCGAGGAGAGCAGCCCTCTCCCGGACACGCGCTAGCTTTTACCGCTGTTTTGTTTTTATTTATTAATCCACACTTCCGCTCGGCATAAAGCCTATTGCAATGAGTGTAAAGCGGAGGTTGTCAAGTTATTCTCAATAACTGGTTCGTACAACGACGTATTTGGAGTCTGTTTATTTTTACACCTCGCTACCGCCGCAGTCGGCTAGTGCGCATGACCGGAACTCCCCCATCACTTCAAAATAAAGGCACTGCTTACACTATTATACCATAATACCACATCTCCCTTTCTTTGAGAACAAAGGGTGGACTACCTTTGTCTCTTCAGGTCTTAAGGGGTTTATTCTGCCCTTTTGCTGGAAGACCTGTCCCTGATCTGTCCCTGTGTTAAGCATGCACAATAGAAATAAATAACTTACACATTACCATACTGTGAACTATTACTTTAGCAGGCTGTGTTCTTCAAAACTTAAACTCTCAGGTTTCACATAAATGTAAACAGTAAAGCAGAACAATTTCACAATCACCGTTCACTCTCCTTTTTTTTTTTTTTTTTCACGTGGCCGCATATATCGGTATCGGTATCGGAAATTAAGAGTTGAACAATATCGGTTATCGGTTATCGGTAAAAAAAAAAAAGCCAATATCGGACATCCCTACATCCAGGCATTTCTCACATCCACATACTATGCAGTGTGAACGCAATTTGACGTCATGCATGGTAGGACTATAATCTTTGGTATGCACTTCCGAACACGGACTCTCTATTTCACCATAGCGACCACCTAGAACACCCTAGCAACCATCCCAAACACCTAAGAAGCAACTTAACACCCTATAAAACTAAATGTAAAACTTAACTACTGTACCCTTCTAATATACTAGATCTATCCATATATATATATATATTTTTTTGAATTGGTTTAAAAAGGGCATTGCAATAATGTAGTTCACAATCTCATGTGAATAAACTCCATCATTCTGGCTTAACCTTAATATATTTTTCCAACTTGGGTGAAAAGCGTAACTAATCTACAATGCATTTACAGGTGCAACTTGCATAATTAAATAAAACTTTAACCAGCAGCACATAGCGGTTGTAGTGGTGCAAAACAAAGATATTCACAGTTGTGCATTTCGTGGTTTACAAATGGCGGCGAGTTCCTTAAACCTAGGATCGAGGTTATCAAGCTGTCTATAGTCGAAGCCGGTGTCACAAATGTTGATCCTTTCCAGTTCATTCAGTGTGTCTGCATCATCATCCCCCTCATCAGCATACAGGTGTGGGTTATAGTCTTCCATAGCATCCTCTGTGGCCTGGACACAAGCCAGTCTCTATGGGAAGAGTGAAGGCCAATCCTTTCAATATAGCATTCTGGTTAGAGTTGCTGTAAGATGCTTTTGATGGGTTACAACGGTGTGCATTACAAACCTGATGAAGCAATTTCATGAGGGCTGCCTCTGACATGAATGCTGCTTGGAGTCGGTGTCGATCCTGTTGGTGACGAGTTGCTTTAAGGATTTCACAAACAAGACCCTCCCTTCAAGGGTAATGCACTGTTTTGCTGACTAGCACATTTAGTAAATTCCATATAGGTGGTTAGCTGAATGATGAACTTGATGTTGGACTTGACCTTCACATACTGTCTATTGTGGGATATTTTTCTTCTAACAAAAGGTCTGGTAAAATGACATGTACCGATCTCTTTTGTTCCCGCTATAATGGGACCCGTGGGCTAGTAAAACGAGCGCTAATAACTGCAACCTAAAAAATCACAAGCCCCCACAAAAAAGCGTTAGTCTCGTAAGCCAATTTGAATCAGACATTGTGAAATTGTGGAACAATGTGGCTGAAAGGTTTTGTGAGATCTATAATATGATGAATAATAAAGATCAGAATTAATTATATTGGTGGTAGGTGGTGTATGGTATTAGCTCTCTAAATATGCCGCCATTGTGAATGTGATTCCATGCCCAGTAATCTCGGTAACTGAAGCTCTCCATGGTCTTTCAACATACAAGACAAGCGGTATGACGCTATTTGATAGTTACTGTCGCATGATCACATCTAGTTGATACACTTGATACCCACCTTGATTGAGTATTTATGTTGCATGAATTTACGCCAATCATACAAATCGGATTCTTGTTTTTTCTCAGAATTGTCGATGTATGTTGTTGGTGGTATGTTGGGTATCTTGGCAAAGGAAAAACAAGTTACTTGATTCATGCTGCATATAGGCCTATTATAATACTGACTCATTTATGGGTTTTGTTGTATAACCTTGCAATCTGTTCCTGGTGCCTCAATGTTAGATGAGAGAAGTGTAGACTTGAGATCCATATTCAAAGATAAGAAATCCCTCTTGCACGTCATGAAGAATGCCAACATCAGTGTAACTATTAAAGGAACACAAATTATACGTCCCATATAAGTTTGGGACGTTTAATGTCAGCCAACACTCAAAATCAATTCAAATCAATAGAAATACACATTAAAAAAACCCTTCTGAAAGAGCTGTCCACTCCAGCAAATAAGGTTCTCTTCGATAGAATATCTCTAACGAAGCGGGAAACGAGGCGTAACTCCGCCCCCTCGCAGTTGTTGGTTTCCGTCACCCCCCTGTAGTTCTGCTATAACATAGTGGGACTGCTCGATCTGAGTTTAGTTAGGTAGTGATACGTAAAGCTCTCATAAGTAAAATAAAAACAACAAATAAATCCAATCTTCAAGATAAACACGAGAGATATAAAACATATATAACATAAACCCTAACCCAAAGGAAGGGAATCGGCGACTTACTCAGGAGTACAAGTATGGCGAACACAAAGCTATTGGCTCTAAAGCCAACTGTGGCAGCAGAGGCCCTGCTGCAGTACGGCGTGGCGGTGCAGTCGCATACAGTCACAGTGAGGAGGTTAACGGCAGAGGCGCCTTGTTTGTCGGAGATCTGGATCTCAACCATGTGTACGCCGGAATACACAATAGGTTCCTTCACCAGGTTCACTTGGTGGCCTGCGGAAATGGAGACAGAAAGTCATTGTGCTTTGGTGTGTGTGTGTGTGTGTGTGTATATATATATATATATATATATATATATATATATATATATATATATATATATATATATATATACACTATATATATATATATATGTATATACACTCACCGGCCACTTTATTAGGTACACCTTGCTAGTACCGGGTTGGACCCCCTTTTGCCTTCAGAACTGCCTTAATCCTTCGTGGCACAGATTCAACAAGGTACTGGAAACATTCCTCAGAGAGTTTGGTCCATATTGACATGATAGCATCACGCAGTTGCTGCAGATTTGTCGGCTGCACATCCATGATGCGAATCTCCCGTTCCACCACATCCCAAAGGTGCTCTATTGGATTGAGATCTGGTGACTGTGGAGGCCATTTGAGTACAGTGAACTCATTGTCATGTTCAAGAAACCAGTCTGAGATGATTCGCGCTTTATGACATGGCGCGTTATCCTGCTGGAAGTAGCCATCAGAAGATGGGTACACTGTGGTCATAAAGGGATGGACATGGTCAGCAACAATACTCAGGTAGTCTGTGGCTTTGACACGATGCTCAATTGGTACTAATAAGCCCAAAGTGTGCCAGGAAAATATCCCCCACACCATTACACCACCACCACCAGCCTGAACCGTTGATACAAGGCAGGATGGATCCATGCTTTCATGTTGTTGACGCCAAATTCTGACCGTACCATTCGAATGTCGCAGCAGAAATCGAGACTCATCAGACCAGGCAACGTTTTTCCAATCTTTGATTGTCCAATTTTGGTGAGCCTGTGCGAATTGTAGCCTCAGTTTCCTGTTCTTAGCTGACAGGAGTGGCACCCGGTGTGGTCTTCTGCTGCTGTAGCCCATCCGCCTCAAGGTTCGACGTGTTGTGCGTTCAGAGATGCTCTTCTGCATACCTCTGTTGTAACGAGTGGTTATTTGAGTTACAGTTGCCTTTCTATCAGCTCGAACCAGTCTGGCCATTCTCCTCTGACCTCTAGCATCAACAAGGCATTTGCGCCCACAGAACTGCCGCTCACTGGATATTTTCTCTTTTTCGGACCATTCTCTGTAAACCCTAGAGATGGTTGTGCGTGAAAATCCCAGTAGATCAGCAGTCCCCCTCAATACTCAGACCAGCCCGTCTGGCACCAACAACCATGCCATGTTCAAAGTCACTTAAATCACCTTTCTTCCCCATTCTGATGCTCGGTTTGAACTGCAGCAGATCGTCCTGACCATGTCTACATGCCTAAATGCATTGAGTTGCTGCCATGTGATTGGCTGATTAGAAATTTGCGTTAACGAGCAGTTGGACAGGTGTACCTAATAAAGTGGCCGGTGAGTGTATATATATATTTAACCCTCTTGTTTTCTACCAGTTCTCACCATATGAGGGAGCCACGCTCCATTTCCCCTTGACCTCTCCCAGGAGTTCAAATGTAAAAGGTCCTCCAAAGGGTTCATTGTCCGGGTCCAGGGCAGTGAGGTTGGTCATGGTGGGGCCATCGCCAATACACACCACCGTGTGGTTTACCGACAGCTTTGGCACATTGTCATTCTGGTCTAACACATGGAGCAGCAATGTAGCAGTGCCTGTCATACGGGGCTCACCTGCCACAGACCAAAGAGCAAAAGTTAGAACAGCAATTGAAACCTGTGGTAAAAATATTTGATACTGTAACAAATCAAATAACAGGTATTGAGTCTGTGTGCTGTTGCAAGCTCAATCTTGACAAAACAGTTACTTTCTCCTGGGGGAGACCATACTGTAAACCGCTAAGTTACTATTCCCTCTTTTAACTAATCTCGGATCCAGCAGCCATACTATGTTATTAGAGGGCATAGAGCCTGGGCTTGAAACCAACAACTGCATGGTGCATTTTGAGCCTTGTCCTGCTTTAACGTTGTTGGGGACTGAATGCCTCTGCCATTAAAGCTCTGCATTCAGAACGCTACAGCCAATCGAATGCATGCGTCCAACTTCATGAATACCATGTCATTAGTTGGATCAGGAAACCCTGGCTTGTTCATTCTGCTCCTCCAGAGTTATCACCTTTCAGGTTTAGGGCTTGAATGCCTTTGTTCTTAGGTTACACCGGCAACCTACATTTACTGTCTGGCCTCGCGCAACATACAACCTACCTGTACTGTCTGGCCCCGCCCACTTCAAAGGAATCTTCAACCCTAAAACTCCTGACTGTGGCGGATATGTGCAATTTGCTTGCTTTCACTACTATTCACAGTACACACTTCTGACGAATACTGTTATATAATATAGAATATATGATGTAACGTAGTACATTTAAAGTGCAGGTCCACTTGTGATGGAATTTGTTTCTTACCGCTGTCCACTGCATGGAGGACTGCAGTGTAAATGTTGTCAACCACATGGGGAGATTCTCTGTCCGGGCGCTTGGCTATTGTAATGATGCCCGTATCAGGGTCCACTTTCAGCCAGCCCCCTGGGTCATAACCCGCCTTATACCTATCGGTTCACACGATGGATTTGTCAACCTATCTTGGAAGTTACAACTGAATAAAAAACAAGATTGTTACTTGTCACTTACACAAAGTCACTGGCGTGACTCGAGTCAGGATCCACAGCGGTGACCGTCTCCACGTAGGTCCCAATGCGGACGTTCTCCTCCAACGCGGCCTCGCGGACCAGCGTAGTGAACATCGGTGGGTCGTTGGCATCTTCCACCTCAATGGTGACTCTCACAGAGTCCGGCTCCGGCCCACCCCCTGGGCTGGTTTTACCTCTGCTGGAGTCCACCACCCACAGACCTGACGCGGGCCTTTCTTTTACTACACAGGAGTAATACGGAATCTCGTTTTCTACAGAGAAGAGGAGCTCCCTCTCCGCTATCTCTTCAAAGTCCATGGGCTGTGAACGAAATAATGGATACGAGGCTGATTATAAATAACGAGCCATTTTAACTTTACAGACTACAGGTCATGAGAACTTCAAAAGAGACTCCACTTTGGCATGTTTGTAATTGCAATCTAATTCGTCATCATACCACTGCAGATGTGGGCGTGTACAAGTTACAGGCATGCAGCCGAGCCGTCTTACTTTTACTACCGTCAGGATTCCTTCGTTGGTGTCGGGGTCCGTTTCTATCTTGAAGTTGCCTCCTTTGTCTCCTTCCATGGTGTATTTGACCTTCCATGCAGGTGTATGTTCTACGTCTCCGTCTGTGACATGGAGACGGAGGGGAACTACGCCTATCTCCCCCTCTTTCACTGTATAGGTGCCCTGTTGTGCAACGAGTGTAGGGTGAAGACATGAGGGGAACACAACACATCGTGTCCTTCAGTGGTCCTTTTGTTTTGCTGACAAAATGTCAGTGTCTCTTTCAGTCTTTGTTCTGGATTGGATTTCAAACATGGCCGAACATTGATTTTCGTGTTCAGAATTGATTTGTCTGCGGCAAATCAATTCCAACACCAAAATCAATGTTTGGGTCAACCTTTCAGTAGTTTTGCCCCATTCAAACACACACAGGAAGTTCACCAGGTGTTCCTCTTGCCCCACACTGAAGCTTTCCCTGAGCCTCTGAGTTAGCAGCTAAGGCTATTTTCCTTTTGCTGATGATCTTTTAGCGTGACCTACTGTTTGAAAATGTTTCAAAAATTCTTCCACGGTATTGTGTGTTGAAAAACCCTTTTGTTGTGCATTGAAGATGCCAGATGGTAAACTACAAACTACCTATCTGAATTGACTGGAAGTTGCTTTGGATAGAAGTGTTAAATGACTAAATGAATAGTAAAGTGTATCACTACCTGAAGAATGGCAACAGTCAGCTATCTTTTCAGTTTGTGAACATTATGTTTTGTTCGAGGGGCCATGATAAAGAGTCAACATCTCAGTGGTGTTATCAATATGTTTGTGAATGGAGGTGACAACCTACTGTTTGTCCACTGATGACTGGAAGGTGATTATTCCCATCCTGGATGTGGATCAGGGCTGTTGTGGTACTCGACAAACTCACCACTTCACCGTGGTCCTTAGCCACCAGCAACACTGTGTACGTATCCCCCGCCTGAATACAATGGAAGAATCAAATAGTAGGAAACGCAAGACAGGAACACATTTTATACGCATATTTTTCTATTTTCAATTACATTTACATTCAATTACATATCTAGATTGAAAAACAGTATACAATATGTGTATATATATTTATTTGGGGTGTCATGATTTCAATTTTAAATTGAAGATCGATCGTAATTAGCTTTCGATTTCGATCATCGAAATCAAATGCAGGATCGACAGGATGAAAAAAAAGTAAGCTGTGTTTGTGGGGCTGTCATCTAGTGGCTGTTTTTGTGTTAAACAGTTATTTCACCAACTTGGTGAAATACGTGTTTGTTATATTTTAAATAAATTAAAGAAGAATTTGAAGTTGTCAGGGCATAAAACCAATGATCTGTAGATCTTTACTAATCAAGACTTGATAGTCTAACAATGGCATAGCATGGCATGATGTCATGAATTATTTTAATCATCTTTTAATCTTTTGTTTAAATGGAAAATTGAAACGAATGGTGACCTTAAAATCGAAAGTCAAATCGAATCGTGGATTTGGAGATTCGTGATTCTGCTGAATATTTATACCACAGTGTTGTTGAATAATGAATTCTGATTGGTCAATAACGTGTGCGTGTGCATTATTTTTCAATAACAGGACACCTCTTCCTTTTAATCGTTTACCTAGCAGTAGCTAGACAATAGTAGAAGACTGTGGGGGGAGTGGCATGCTGTAATTTATGTTCCCTTCAGGTCCAAAGCAGGTATGGCTGGATTTCTGCCATGTTACATAAATTATGTATAGCACATAAAACATGTATAGCTTTGACACTTCTTTTACGATCTTCCAGTCTTTACTGCAATTTCTCATCATTTTGAAGCACAAGAAACACTCAAGTTTTAACCTGTCTCCACCCACTATGCAATGTAAAAAAAAGAAAAAGAAAAAAAGTGAGACGCACACATACAGTCTTACCTCATACTCCAAACATCCCCTGAATGACAGCTCACCAGACTGCTCTACAACAAACTCAGCATTGGGTGGGTTTGGGGAGACGGACTCGACCTCATAGTGGAAGGTGGAGTTGGGTGACTCGTGTTTGTCTTCGTCGTACGCCAACACATTTAGGACATAGGCGCCTGTAGCGGCAACAAAATACCAGCAGAACATTTAGTTTTTTGTTAGGGGAAAACAAACACAATTTGCATGTGTTGCGTGTTGGGCTCAGCTACGCTATACCTTGAGCTATGTCTTCTCTGACGGTGACTTCATACAAGTCCTTCTGGAAGCGCGGCGGGTTGTCGTTGATGTCCAAAATCGTTATCTCAATGCCTAACTGTGTGTCCAGAGACCGATCGTTCTTTGAGGCCAATAATTTCAACTAGATAGATAGATAGATACAAATTTTATTGATCCCCAAAGGGAAATTAAGTCTTCATAGCAGCAATGATAGCCTACATATTGTGCAATTTACCAAAAAAGAGTAAATGAAAATAAAATATCAAGAAAATAAAGATAAAATAAATACAAAAATGAATACAAAGTGAATATAGAATGCAGGGATGCAGTGGTGCAATAGATGCAACTGTGCAAAATGGTTTTATAAATAAATATAAATAGACTAACAGAAGTGCAAATGAATTGTGAATTTTAAACAACAGAAATATAAATAGTGTAGTCTATTTATATTATTTATATAGCCTAGTTGGGATTCTACAAAAGTAGACATCCCAAATGAGGTTATTGTGCATGACACATCGCGCGTATCAATCGATCGAAACATCACAGCCCAACAGCTCAAACTGATTTTGTAATGCATCGTCACCTTGAGTGCTTTGAAGTCCTCGTAGTCCACAGACTTGTGGACGGATATGATGCCAGACACCCTGTCTATGGTGAGGACCCCTTGTGGATACTCTTCCACTCCGTGGCCGAAGATTTCAAAGGTGATATCGTACGCCCTCTCCACTTTAATCTACAAAATCAAACAATCATTTATACTCAGAGAAATCAGTATTTCAACGTGTTCCAATATTTGGAGGAAAGATATTTCAAACGATAATAGATAATCGTCCGGTGGTGTGTTCCACTACAAAGTCCCCAGGTTCACACTAAATACACCTAAATAAAATAGTCGCTCATCATTGGAGGGGGGCTTTACTTACAGGGCCTCTATTTTACCACCAGGTGTGATGATGATTAGCCGTTACAAGCCAGTCAAAATCAAAGTAAAAATCGACCCTCTAGTGACATCACAAGTGGGAGCGTTCACCCAGATGTATGATGGATAGATCAAGTGATCAGGCTGATCACTTGTGATGTCACTAGAGGGTAGATTTTACTTTGATTTTGACTGGCTTGTAATGGCTAATCAAATAGGGGCCCTTTAAATTAAAAATAATAATAGAATAGAATACAACTTGTGCAACTTTTGCACAGGGTGGAAAATTGTCTTTGGTTTCACTTGGCACATAACACGTGAGTAGACATGTCAATGAATCACACAGTAGGCATTACAAACACAAGAACATGAAGACATGGAGAAAAAAAAAGTGCACCAGTCGCAGACCATGCAAATGGCCTGTCCTAATGATAATAAATGTGCACAAAGTGCATAGTGATAATTGTGCAACTGTGCAAAGAGTTGTGCAATAGCAAATGCATGATTAATGTTCATCTTGCATTGAGGAGCTAATAGCTTTGCTTGGGATAAATTATTTCTTATAGATGTTCTTGTAGCGTCCTGTAGCGTCTCGAGTGTAGCCTCTCAAACTGGGGACACGGGATATGTGGCATCATCTATAATACTTGATTAAAACATGAAAAATATAGACCGAAATACATGGAATTGTGTGTTTCAAATAGGTGAACATTCATTTAAATGGACTGCATTTATATAGCGCTTTTCAGACCAGTGGCCGCTCCTTATCGAACCATAACCCTCCGGTTTCCAGAAAACCGCTCTACCTCCTCAGCCACTGAGTCGTTTATTCACATTTAGCCATCGTGAAGGGCCAACTATTATAGTGTCCCTTACCTTGCCCAGCTCATAAGGGAAGGGGCCTGGGTAACCCTCTTCCAAAGTAAAGCTGTCAATGATCCACGACCTTCTCTGTCGACTCAAACGCTCGGAGCTGGTACCACCAAGCGAAGCATAACTCTGAAAGGGACCATGCATTTCATTACAAGATGCTTAAACATATGATGATCAGGTGAGTCGTCCGGAGGACCAAACACATTGCCCAGGTATCTCATAAGTTCGGTCTACAAGTCAGAAAACCTGTAGGCTATAATCAAAGCGGCCAAACCAGTTCGTGTGACTTCGCACACAATTTGTGCATTTTATTGCTTTCAATAAGCCCTTGTTCTTGTTAGGTATATGTATACAATGTGTGGTTAGCGTGTAGGGTTGCGTTCAATAGCACACACAAGCTGAGACATGTCGCTTAGGATTAGGTTTTGTATTACGTTTCACTAGCGATTTAGTGATGTTTTTGATAAATTATTGACCATGCCCTTATACATTCTTAAACGTTTTGGGGCAATTGCTCTGTCGCTACGTTAGCCACTTTTTAGAGTTTAACACGGTTTTAAACTCGTCGGTGACGCAAGAAGTCACGTGACGTCTTAAGCTCCATTGCTGTGTCGTATACTGTGGTTGCCTGTTACCCACTGCATTCAACCGTCAACGGAAGACGGAAGGCGTGTCTGACGGAGGGGGGCGTGGAATTTGCCGACGGAGCCAGACGCAGCCAGCAGCCAATCAAATCGCTTCCCGCAACAACAAAGCCGCGCTCTTCCTGCAATTTGTTATTGCTCTTTTCTATTGCAAGATGGATCCCGTCGTAGCAAGAAGAGTGCTTTTCCACCGCCACTATCAACTTGTCCTCCATTTTTAATAAGGTTTAAATGTTCCCACTGCCGGCCGTGACATAACAGATATGCTTTCCCGGGTTGTACCACCAAGGTGATTTCATTGGGCAGAGTCCAAGTAGCGTCACAGGACATATATTTGCATAATGTGATCTGATTGGCTGACGGATCCGTCGTGGCCAGAAAAGATAAAATTTTCTCAACTTTTCAACGCAACGAACGGAGCCGACTTGACTGACGGAGCCACAATGCATTGCGGCTCAGCCCCATTCAAAGTCAATGGGATGCGTTGACGAACGCATCCAGTGGGCAAGAGGCGTTTGCAGCTGCGGTTTACCTTGATCTCAATTGCTGTGTCTTCAGAGAAATTCACATCAGACACTAGAGGGCGTATTTTGTGCGTGTTAGTCTAGTCTCGAAACGGACATGGTTTTAGAGGAGACTAAACCAGTTTGCAGGATGAAACAAGGCTCCATTATAACCGACACACACAGAATTAGTTTTATTAATTATTATTAGTAGTATTAATAATAATGTATGATACATTTAGACTTATTACGCCAGATAGGCCTTCAGTACAATAACAATATTGGACATAGTCGACTTGGAATGAGCAGTGATATTTCACGGCTCACGGGGCTCAGGTCTCGGTCGTGCGTCCGCTCAGCAATAGCATTACGCGCTTCAACTTTCAAGCGCTTGATACATTCTTTTAACGTGCCGCTGCTCGGTCTCCTGCTGGAAGATCTACTGTTACATGTGTTTGAGAGATCATCCCAAACACACTTTCCTCGGAGCGTGGTGGTGGTGGTGTCTTTCCTCTTCCACCGTGTCCACAACACCTCGAATGCAGTACAATAAATATAACTTCTGCTCGTTATAGTTCTCTATCCGAGACATGTTCATCGTGTCAGGGGGGTAGCCTATGCAGCAACAATTTTGGCGCCCCCCATAAACATTACGTGGTGCGCGGTTGTTGACGGGGGCGCCCCCCTGGTGCGGCGCGATTGATTGATTGACGTAGGTGAGGGCAGATTCAGATTCCAGACTCAGATTTCCACAAAAAGTAGCCTAGACTATTTCATAATATATTTCAACATTATTTGCGTTTTATTATATTATAGTTCACTTTACATTCCCATTAAGTTTTTGTTGGTAATTATAGCACAAAATGCATCCAACATTAAGTTAAGACTGCATCTGCTGGAGTATAATGGGAAATCAGAGTACTTCCGGTTTAACCCGAGTTTAATCAGCTGAACCTGTGTCGGTCAGTACACAGCAATCAGGTTTAACTTCGTGCGCAGCTGCGAGTTAAACTCCAAAACCTCCGGTTTCCGGAGTACGGTTTTAAACCGCAGCACAGCTAACGCAATGCTAACTGACAGAGCAATTGCCCCACTATTATTAATATTATTATTGTTATTGTTATTGTTGTTGTTATTGTTATTATTATTATTATGTAAGTAAAGCACCCATGCTCTATTGCAATTCTAATGTAAAAAAGCTTTATGAAATAGGCTAGAACTTGAAATAGCCTATAAGTTAAAAATATACAAGTAGGCTATGTAAGTAGGCCTATGAGATACAGGCCTATTGTACAAGTCATTATGGTTATTCCATCAGTAGGCTACTATAGGCCTATTTCCCTATAAGGTGTAGTAGGCTATAGGCTGTGCTTACCAGTAGCAGAAACCAGATCATGATTCAAGAAGCTCCAGTTTGACTGTCACTCAGGTCCGACTCTGCCGAGAATTGAGCAGAGAGGGGGCACAGCCTCCGCTTTACATACTAACACCCATGTGCATAATAACAGGTGTCATCTCAACAGGTGATGTACGACCCACTTGCAAGTCAACGTGGGCGTCACACGGTGCTTTGCATAAGTTCAGCCACATGCCAGACATCTAGCGGATGAAGTGTTATACCCATAATGGTATATGTATACACATTGTATACATATACCTAACTGTTGAACAATAACCTGAATGCAAATACTGGTGATGTTTTTTTTTTTTTATGATTGTAGATCATAAAACAGAGAAACCGAGATCTCTCTCCAAAAAAAAGCCGAAAAAAAACGCTCAATGTGGAATTTCGCTCCACGCATTTTTTTCAGCCACGCACCCCTGGGGAGACCATGCTGTCACATGTCGCGCACGCATAATGTATAGGTTTATAGTCTATAGGTATTGCCGTGCTATAAGAAACTCCTGGAGAACAAGACAATCTACAGCTTAAACTGACAAAAAAACCCTGAGGTTTTGGTCCCCACGGGCAAGTTTAGGGTTAAGGTATTAGTACACATATCTGAAGCCACTTTGAACTTCAACACTAAAGACAATATACAAATCAATGTACAGCTTGGTTCCCATTTATTTGTGTTTTTATTCTTAGTAAATGATCTATGAAGAAAGATAAGGAACATAAAAAGGATTTTTTCTTATTTTTCTAAACGTTGTCCAATCTTAGGAAAATTAGTTACAGCTTTGGTGAATCTGCTTTTTGCCATTTCTATATTGTAAAAAAGAAAAGAAAAATGAAAACAACTTAAGAGTTGGAAAGAAAAGCAGGTACACATAACGGCCCATTATTATTTATTTTCTTTTTTTTTCTTCTTTTTTTTTTTTACAAATGCAAATAATGTAATACTGTTGTACTGTGCTGTACAATGACCTTACGTTCATCATAACCCAGCCTTCACATCGCATCGCAAATCAAAGCAACCCCTGCCCACAACCACACCGAGCGGGGACCGAAGAAACAATTCAAACACTTCCGCCTTGAGAAAAGTCTACCTTTGTCCTGTAAACTCGCGTCACCCCCCCCCAAAAAAAACAGTTGAAGACATCGGCCGATGTCTGAGGAGCTTCATTGAGCAGAACCTCACCCCCCACACCCCCCACCCCATTTGTCCATGGCTGCCGCCTCCACTGCGTTCATCTCGCAGCGACCCCAGATTGTCTCAGGTGTGATGTTCGCGTTCGTCTTCAGGATGACGTCGAGGGCGGCGGCGTCTTGGCCGCGCCTCTCTCTGTGGGCGTCGCGCCGTACACCGCCGCGTTGCCCTGCGTTTCCTCCTGCTCCTCCTCCTCCTCGTCCGACAGCACCACGGGGGTGCTTCTGCCGTTGCCGTTGGCAGCAGGGCTCTGGCTGTTGGTGGATGACTCCGAGGAGGTGGAGGACACGCGGGACTTGGCGTCCAACCCCTCCAGCACGTGTCGGAAGAGTCCGTGGTTGGCGACCTCGCCGTGGGGGTTGTTGTTGTTGTTGTTGCCGCCGGGCGCTTGGCCTAGTGGGTTCGGATTAAAAAATTGCATCATTAAAATCGGGAAAAGAAAGACTAACCTTGTGTTAGGGCTGGGCAATATGTCGATATTATTACATGGATATCGTGATATGAGACTTGTTATCATCTTATTATTTTGGATATCTTAATATCGTGACCTGGGGTCCGTTTCACAAAGCAGGTTTAGTGAAAACCCTGCGTTTATTAACCCTGAACTGAGGGAAACTCTGCGATTTCCGTTTCACAAAGGGAGATAACTCAAACCAGAGAAAGAGGGGCAACTCTAGCCTGTTTCACAAAGAGAGATAACTTACGCTCTCGGTCAGTTACCATAGTAACAGACTCTATGAACCTAACCTGGTCGGGACCAGGTTTTTCTCAATGGATCAATGTGTCTCCGCCCTCTTTCAGCCACACACGCCATTTGATTTCCTCATTCATTCAGTCAGCGAGTTTTGGCGTAGCCGTCTGTCAAAAATCATTTAAAGGGACACTAAGTAGTTTTTTAAGTAATTTATTACCTCAAATCAACGTCTTCATTCATAAATAAGTCCCCATTGGTGTACAATGATCAATGTCAACAATCTCACTTATCCTCCTGAGCGAAGAATCACTTATCAGAATATACATAGGGCGGGCAAGCTCTATGGAGGCCGCCATGTCTTTCCGGTCTATGGACTCCCGAGAGGGACAAAAAGCTAAAAGGCTAAACGCGTTTTCACTCAGAGCCAGCGTGACTGGAACAGAGGAGGAGCTTAGCGAGACGCGCTTGTCACTTAAAAAACGATATAAACATGAGAACATAATTCACTATCTGGAGGAGTAATTACTCATACATGCTCACACTAATGATTCAATGCAGTTTGAAGTTTGTTTGAAATAACGTACCCAGTGCTCGAAGTGGGCCGCTACGCACCGGTACGCAGCACCGGCACTTCTACATTTTACCCTTTAGCGTACCGGCACTTTTTCTTGCGTACCGGCACTTGTCACAGGCTGCGGTCATAGGTCCGCGGTGGGTTACGATCCCCCGTCGGTCGTAGCGCGGTGGGTTAATATCCCCCCCCCCCCCCCCCCCCCCCCGTCGGTCGTAGCGCGGTGGGTTAATATCCCCCCCCCCCCCCCCCCCCCCCCCCCACGTTGCTTATATTTTTCCACTTCGAGCACTGAACGTACCTCATCATCAGAAACAAAACGTGATGAAGTGGTGTTTGAAGACATGTTATCATGTCATAGCTTCTTGAATCTTGACTAATACCGCTTGCCGTAGTTCAAAAACGCGAGGCGCTGGAGAGAATAAATTCGTTTGAATGCAAAATACAATTTGACCACTAGATGGGGGAAAAAATTACTTAGTGTCCCTTTAACAAAATCAGAGTCAGTGCTATTTCAGAAGTCCATTAGGCAGTAGGAGGCGACTTTTTCACGAACATGTCCTTTTGACCAGCGCTCGAAGTGGAAAAAAATAAGTGCCGGTACTCCCTTACTCACATATACATATATAAATATATAAATGTATATATATATATATATATATATATATATATATATATATATATATATATATATATATATATATATATATATGTATATATATAAGCGCTTTGGGTGTCTTGAAAAGCGCTATATAAATGCAATTAATTATTATTATATAATTATTATTTACTGCGCAGAGAATTAAATATTCGTCGGGAGAGGGTTATCAGACCATAGATGTAGGCTAGCCTTTCCAGACAATTATCATTTCCAGACAATTATCTTTTTCAGCGGTACCGTTTCACGTCACAGTCCATCATTTACATACACAACCTAATCCGTCCTTACATGCAACATTACCAACCGTAGTCTCTCACATCCCAGCAGATATTGTGTGTTGCACTGCCTTTCTTTGCAAATGTTTTTTGTACAATGTCGGAGATGTAGAGGCAACTGTATACAGTCAAATAGCCACTTAATATTTGCTTTACAGTGTAAAACATGATCAAAATGATCATGCCGAGGTCTTATCTGTTTGAATAATGTAATCTTAAGCTGCTGTCAAGTGCGCTTCTCCCCCGCGGGATTGCACCTAAATGAAATAAATAGTTACCATTCAAGCAGTTTTCCTCTGTAATATTATTGTGATCGCAAATGACTCCATTTAAACTTACGCAGCAGTGTTGCACTTCTTTCTAAAAACGTGTTGAAACTCGCCATATGAGCGCATTAGTAGTAGGTATATTAAGTATTTCCAATCGAGGTTGGTGACTTCCCCGTTGCCATGGTGACTCGTCGAATCGGGGCTCCATTGATGCTGGCTTTTTATAGTTGTGGTGCACGCGCTCAACCCTAGGTGGAACTCCTCTGAGTTGATCAACTTAACTCAAAACCGGTGTTGTGGAACCGAAATCCCAGAGTTTTCTATCTCAGTGAAGATCAACTCAGCGTTTACGATTAAACTCAGAGGTTGTTAAACCTGCTTTGTGAAACGGACCCCTGGCGTAAGTGTTGTCTTTACCTGCATCATAGCAAAGGGATTCAAAAAATGAGTATGGTCGCTTCGGATTAAAGTGTCTGCTAAATGTAAATGTTCCTGCCAGTACAGTGGCCAATAGCCCAGAAGCAGCTTCACGTCCATCATCATCAACTGAAAATACATTGCAGCAATGCTGTTGACCTAAATGTGATGATGATGTCGTCCGTCTGGTTTAGTTTGTTCGTTCGCACACGTGACACGCTTGACACACATGACAGACATCAACACTGTGACACACATGACTCATCCACACTGTGAGAACCTATAGACACAGTGTTGGTGTTGCTTTGAAATACTTTGAAGTGAATGCATTTAAGTAACTTAAATACAGTTAATAGTGAAAACATGTTCTGCTTAACTTTCTCTTATCTTTCCTTCCCTCTCTTAGCTCCATACCTGGTAGTGGTGAGTTGAGCATGCTTTCTTCTCCAGAACTGAAGAAGACATCGAAGGCGTCCTGGTCCGAGATATCGATGAGGTCCATCTGGTCCAGCAGGTCCACATTCACCTCCATGGACGATATGCTGCCGATGGGAGCTGGCCATGTGAGAAAAATCAATTAAAGTGTGTGTGTGTGTGTGTGTGTGTGTGTGTGTGTGTGTGTGTGTGTGTGTGTGTGTATCTGTCTGTGTGTTGGTTTTGTTTGTCGGTTTTTGTGTGTCTCTCTCCTTGTGTGTGTGTGTGTAAGTAAGTAAGTAAGTAAGTAAAGTTTAATTACAAAGTGCCTCACAAGAGTACAATTGTAAAAAATAAGACCATAAAACAGTACAAAGAAACAAACAATAAAACATAAGCAAAAACAGACCTTCAAAACTATGGCTTATTTAAATGCCATCAAGTTTGTACTTGTAAAACAATTGTGTACTTGTAAAAATATTTTGCACTGGTTAGACCGTCAGACTTGTTTGTCGATTGCAAACATCCGCCAGACTCACGTCTCCGGTGCTCCCGGATGGTCAGGTGTGCGGAGGACAGGTACATGTCCACGTCGTGCTGGAACACCTCCTCGAAGAAACGCCGCTCCTTCAGCCTGAGCTGCTGGCCCGCAGAGTCCACGTCTGGGACACGCTGGCCCGGCTCCGGCTCCGCTGGAGACGCAGGGACAGAAGAAGAAGAAGAAGAGGACAAGAATTTTCAACGGTTGGCTCTGCTGCTGTTTGCCCTGGTGGTCACTAGGGGGCACCATTCAGTCAAGAGTGGCAGAACACAGGATCCAGTACATCTGCTGTAAAGGTTTTTGTTGAATCTGTTATTTTTCACCATACATGAATGGCTATGTATTAGTTTTATTTAAGAAATACACATTTTTTAAATTTTATTAAAACACTATATTTATAAAGGTGGAATATGTTACTTCAAACTAGTACTTTATTATTATTATTATATTATTTTGTGTATTTATCAAGAAGCCGAGGACCCAGACCGAATGGCGGTTCTCTCTTGACCTTGACTTTGCCCAAAAGTAAAACGTGCCCATAATGTTAATCTGCACTTTTCCTGACTCTATTCTGAATCCCCCATCGCCTGCAGGTCCCTCTGCACAGGCCACCAGCCTGCTCTGATGGGAACTTAATCTTGTTTAGGATTCCAATGCAATCCCACTTTGCACCTCATCAGCACCGTTAAAAAAAGGAGTGAGAGAAGGAGGAGGAGGAGGTGGGAGCTACATGCCTCCTGGGATAGAGAGATAAAAAAAGGAGGCCTGCCGGTGGACACAGTGTAAACAGTGTGGGTTTCCATTGAGCAGGGGAGAGCCGTTTGAAATTAAACCAAATGTTTTCAAATTGTGGCGTCGCTCAACGCCTAAGCAGCCACCAATGTCTGGGAATGCAACGCAGAGCCAAGACAGAGACTCTGCGTTCGGTAATGTAATCACACAGACACACCAGACTTATCTCACCAGCACAAAAAACGCATGGTTACAGTGACACTGAACAGAACAGCTAACTGCATGTTATGCAAATGCAAACCCTAAAACTGGAATATATATTGCTGCTGTAGATATAAGTCCGATTGCCATAGCTGTCAACAAACACCTTACAGGTGCACACACTGAATCCAATTTGCTTTAAAATATCAGGGAAGTATTGGGTTAACTAGTTCCTACATTAAGTAAGTGACTACAATTAGGTGGTTATTAAATGGTTTATGTTCTTATAAACGTATAAAAATACGGGAGATTTACAGAAGAATATTTAACGAGAGGACAGGTAAAAACGTGAGGGTTGACAGGTATCCCTATTGCACTCCTAACCGTCCATGGAAGAAGGGATCCCACTTTATTCCTTCTCAAGGTTTATTCCAACTGGGTTTGTGAAGTTTTTACTTCTCCTTTAGAGGGCTTAGGGTAAGGGGGTGTCGTAGGATGGGAGGGGGGGCCTGTGAAGGCCTTTAAGTAACTGCAGCTGACTAATAAATACAATTGAGTTGACTTGATTGAGTAAAGAAGAAGCATGTAAGCAAACACACAGTGCACAGCCTCTTTGTTGTCCTGCCTACCTAAAATCCATTTATAGAACCACAGCCTAGGTTGCCGACCGTAATTGCAAGCCACGGGCAGTGATTGAGCTAATTGGATGAGGCTTTTAAGCGTCGTCTAAATTGGGAACAATAAAGTAACGATCATTCAGCCTGGTTTGGCACGTGCTCGTGCGTTTCTGCCTCTCGAATCAGACCGACCGGTGACAGAGTAAACAAGCAGGCAGATCAGGATGTTTACATAACCGTGACATGGACAATTACTGGGTATACCAGTGGAGGACGTGAGGAAAACCACCTTAAGCACGTTTGTTGTCACCCATTGTCAGCCCTGGTGTTCGTATAACAACCTGGATTAGGCGTAATGCCACCCGGACAGTTTCTTTCCCCAGGCCATCAGCACTGTGAACAATGATCTCTTATACGCACTCACACACACACTCACACACACACAGATATACATATAGTGATATATATTTTTTTACATCCCTCACTTTTATCCACACCTATTGTGAATAGGGTTGCTTCTTTTTACCGTAAATATTGTTGCTTCCTTCTCTCGTGCTAACGCTGTACATCCTGTATGTGTATGCGACCAATAAAGTTCGGAGAATCTTGAATCTTGAAACCCGCAAGAAAAAAAATAAATCGTGTCTGGGGTGGCCTGAAAAATGGCAGCAAGGACAGTTTATTCAAAATGCTGCGTCAGCCCAAGCTGTTACTGCCACACACGCACGCACGCTCACACACACGCACACACGCACGCACGCGCCCACCCTGTCACTGTAGTTTATGCTCTCCACGCCAGTTTGACAGATCTGTCTCCCAGAGACTCCACAGCACATCCAGTCAGACAGCGAGAGGGCAGCGGCCATGACCCCTGTACCTCTGGATGCGGCCGGCCGGCTGACGGATGCAGTCGGAATATGGGGACTAAACCCCAGATCCTCCCATGCAGTCCCCACCCAGCAACCTACCCCCCCCCCTATCCTCCCCACATAGAATATCAATAGTGTGGCACTGAGACTGTACCCCCCCCTTCCCCAGCCTGTCGAAAGGATCACACACTGCCATGTACTGATCTCGCGTTGTCACATTGTGTTAACGCTCGTGCTTGGAGGACGTCCCCCGATGAACTGGCGATCATTCAAAAGCATATCCTGATTTAGCAAGAAAGACCTAATAACGTATCCTCTCCCTCCTCCCTTATTTCCTGCCCTAACTTCCCCCATCTCCCTTTCTCTCTTCCCACCTCGTCTCCTTACTTTAGTGATCTAATAAACACATGGCCCAAACAATAGGCCGGTGTGCCTTTGGCCTAACCTTATTCGCCAACTCGTCATTCGTCATTGCCAGCTTGTGTGTTCCTTAAAGGGGAAGGCAGTCATCATTATGTAACCTACTGCAAGGGGGGGGGGGGGGGGGGGGGGGGCTGTAAGATCATTTGAAGGCAGATGGGTGAAGTGATGAATTGATGGTTATGCAATGCTATGGTAGCCAGATAGCTTAAGCCGAACCAACAGGTATCTTGACTTCTCCGACCTTGGGAAAGGATTTCCGATAGTCTGTCCGGGGGTCTGTTGGTTTAAAAGCTGATTTTGTTAGGATGTGTTCTGCTCGTCGAAGGTGTTGTTTGTGTCACTGTGTGGGTATTTATGTATTTGTGTTTCCAAGCAGTTGGACAAGTGCAGGATGTGTATATACGTGCAGGGGCATTTTCTGGTGCTGTGATGTGTTGTAAGCAGGGTTAGAAAACACAATGAAAAACAGGAAGCTGTGGAATCCACTCCAACAAAGAAAGATGTCAGAGCCCATCCATAGCCGTCTATCTGTTGGTGTCAAGACTCAACCAGGCTCTGGTGCCACAGGGGAACCGCTCAGCCGTGGTACGTATGACTCTCCTCGGCTGTTTGGGTCCACAAAACAACAGAATTGCATTGGATAAATGCCTTGTCCTCGTCTTCCCCTGCAACCAACGATTCATTTCATAGTCGATTCCTCTAACGGTTATTTTTCGATGAATCATTTTGTCTTTAAAATGTCATAAATAACGCCGTCACAAGTTACCAGAGTCCAAAGTGAATGTGAAGTGAAGTTAATGTGAGTAAATGTGCTTGCTAAATCTGATATGCTGCCAAGAAAAACTAAGCTATTCCTTTTATGATGATCCATTGAGCCGAACAATTGAATTGAACCGCAACATTAAGCAGCCAAATGTTTGTTGTTTGTCCTTGATAAATGGCTTGAACGAGTAATCGATTATCAAAATTAGATTCTATTCATTTTCCCGCCGCTCGACCAATCGATTAACCGCCGTTGCGGCCCTAGTCCCATGCCACGGCACGCAGTACAACAATGTCAGAGGTCAGCTGACACGCTGTCATGGCGATATGAAATACTACTCCGTCTACACGTTAGCAACACCGATTGATTGTTGCTCCAGCTCAGAAGCCTGGGAAGTTTTAAATGGGGTTAATAATAAATGGGAGTTAATGAATAGCGGCTGCCGATGTAGAAATCAATTTCCCTATAGGCTCCGGATCGGGTCCTCGATACGATTCTTCTGCTGCATCACAAACTCTCGGGATCAATGAGGATTACTTAACCCTGCGGTGACGACAATGACCCCCGCGACCTCTAGTTAGCGCAGACCCGCTCACCGAGGAAAGTCCCGTGGCGAACAACAGGGGCAGCAGTGTCCACTACTGCTGAGGTCATATTACCCGTCTCAACACCACCACCACCACCGACCCATTGGTTAAAAACCGCAAGACATCCAATAGGGCTGCCAGCAGCTGTCACAGACCGGCTATTCAGGGGGGAGGAGGAGGAAGAGGAGGAGGAGGAGAAGGAGGAAGAGGATGAGAGGGGGGGGGGGGGGGGGGGGACGAGCTAGAGGCCCTCGGTTTCCGTAAGCCCGGCTTGACAAAGGATTTTAGCCATCTATTTAATGCCCTTCCAGTTCTCTCTCTCTCTCTCTCTCTCTCTCTCTCTCTCTCTCTCTCTCTCTCTCTCTCTCTCTCACACACACACACCTCTCTCTCTCTCCTTTTATTTTTCCGTTTTTCTTTCCTACTTTACTTCTTTTCTACATCCTTTCGTTGTCTTCTGTTCTTTCTTTCTTTCTTTCTTTCTTTCTTTCTTTCTTTCTTTCTTTCTTTCTTTCTTTCTTTCTTTCTTTCTTTCTTTCTGTCTTTCTTTCCCCAGCCATGCTAGGTCTTGTGGGTGGGTTAAGTTATGGTCATGCTAGGTCTGGCAAAAGGAGGAAACTAAGGTCCTGCTAGGTCCGGTGGGATGTTGGAGGGGTAAGTTAAAGTCATGCTAGGTCCGGTAGGAGACATGCTATCACTGAGTAATGGTCGGAAACCACCAGAGACAGAGACAGTTCGGGACGTGTCTGTGAGACCCACTCTGCCAGCGAGGATCCCGAGACAAACCCGGAGCCTGTTCTCTGCAGGGACCAACAGAAAGGACTCTTTCAGAGGCAGATAAAAGCATGGATGTGGGGGTTTGGGGGGGTGATGGAGCGTGCCCGGACTCCACACACTTGATCCATAGTGACAGGAATTCATTTTTTTCTCCACAAATAGAGAAAATGCAGTGGGTAAACTCGCCTCAACTGAACTTTTGGGTGTGAAAATGCTGGCAATGACAGACTTTATTAATCTCTTCCCTTTGTCTCGCATTCACCATCTTTTTAGATGTCACACACACACACATGCACGCACACACACACACACACACACACACACACACACACACACACACACACACACACACACACACAGGGAATTAGCTGTGTGTGTTATTGAAGATGAGGTGCATGGACCGCACACTGGTGCTAAACCAGTGCTAGTGGACACCATTTTTTTGCCCTATCCAATACCCAGACACTTTTTACACGCAAAAAAAAACACGTATATGCAGGTTTTTTAAGCGCGGGCAGACCCTGTTTTTTCTGGTGTGTCACGTTCGACGTCACCATCGCAGCCGATCGGAGCCGGAGACGATAAATTCCTGTGGCTACAGCAGAGTCATTTGTCCTGGGAATGAATGCCGTGTGGACCCTTTCCAACTGCAGACAAAAGCCAGATGTTAGTGGGTCTTGGTGGGTTTTTTTGGCCAGTGAGAAACAGGCTCTAAAGTACATTAAAGAGAGTGACAAGAGAGTGACAGGTGAGAGAGAGAGAGAGAGAGAGAGAGAGAGAGAGGGGGAGAGGGAGAGAGACAGAGACAGAGGGGAGGGGAGGGGGAGCAGTTCTACATGTAGAAAGCCCCTGAATGAAAATGTGTGTGTGTGCGTGTGTATGCGTGTGTGTGTGTGTGTGTACATGCGTGTGTGCGTGCGTGTGTGTCCACAGCTGTGTGAAGTGCTTACAGTAGAGAGTTATCCCAGCTTGAGTCACAAGGAGACGTGTTTGCCAAAATGTAGCCTGCTGTTTGCTTTGACTTTTACTGGATCGCTCCTTCCGAGTCTTCCCGGCTTCACTGCTAACCCCGTTATCGAATCAGCCAGCTGGCGCGGTCCCTCTAAACACGCTCCCGTCTCCGAGGGCACTGGGCAGAAAGCTTGACGCGTCAGGAATACAACAGTTACGGGCGCAGTCGTAAAATGCTTTGTAATGATGAACAGAGTGGCTGACCTACGGCTGCCATCGCTAATAAAGGTTCAAGCCGTTGGATAAGTGACCGCTGTTTTTTAAAGGGTTGTCATTGTTGTTGTTGTTCGTGTGTGTGTGTGTGTGGGGGGGGGGGGGGCAGAAATCAAAACAGACGTGCAGCCTACTTTGTGAAATGAGAAATAAGTAACGACGGAAAGTTTTCTTTCTTTGTGCTGTTGTCCCTAAGAGTCAAACCCAGGCTCCAGTGGCAAGGAATGTGAATAATTAAATGTGTTTGTGTGTGAGTGTGTGTGTGTGAGTGTGTGTGTGTGTGTGTGTGTGTGTGTGTGTGTGTGTATGTGTGTGGATACCTGTGTGTGTGTGTGTGTGTGTGTGTGTGTGTGTGTGTCATATATCTACTTACATGCAGGCATGTGTGTGTGTGTGTGTGTGTGTGTGTGTGTGTGTTTTATTTGGTGTCAGTCTGCCGGTGCCCTGCACCGTCACCCTCCGCTGCCCCACTGTTTGAGGACAACAATCCCATCACTGTTAACCCTCTCCTCTCCCCCCAACCCCCCGCCCCCCCCCCCGCTTTATCCAAGCCCATCTCCCGCCTCGGCCCATCGATTTCTTTGAAGTTTTGTAGGTCAACGTCCTGTCCCAGTGCCCTGGACGTGCCCATCATGCGTTCTGATCTAAACAATAGACTTAAGGGACTAATGACGTCGCAACTAGGCCAAGTCCCGTTCCCTTTAAATGCGTTACATCACTTCGTGTAAAACTTAAGCCGAGAGGAGCGGCCCAGCGAGAATAAATCTCTTGTTTGGCGTCGTTCGGTGTAGCAGCCAAGGATGAGAACCATGGAGCCAAGACGCAAATAAATGAGCGTACCCATTTCTAAAGACAGACGTAGGCTAAAAATGGTTCTGGAAAGTAATGTAAAAAATATCAGTTTGTTCTTTCTTTCTTTCTTTCTTTCTTTCTTTCTTTCTTTCTTTCTTTCTTTCTTTCTTTCTTTCTTTCTTTCCCTGATACCTCAGCCAACAAACCCCTTTATGGCTGCAGAAGGCTTCACGTCTTCATTTGTCACAACACACTTGACTGTTGACCAGATTCTTTGTGTACAGCATGATGCCAACGTTGAAAACAATTGCCAACAATAATTTGTCGTAACGTCCAGCGCTACGTACTACATGAGTCCTCTTATTTTGATCATTAGAGAAACTTTATATAGGAAGGAGACTCCTTAGTCCTCCTACATAATCATTCTGTGCTCTGATGTTATGCAAACAGACAAAACCGAGGTCCATGGGAAAGCTTTCCTCTTCCCTGCAGGCCCCCCCCCCCGTGATTCCTCTTTGTGTGTCTCCAGTTCAAACAGTGTAAAACAGTTTAATGGTCTTTCTGGAGGCGCTACATTGCTCTTCTTCATACTAGCGAGGGAAGGGTTACGACCCCATCTTCACTTCAGCGGGGAGAAGTGGAAGTGGAAGGAATGCATGGCCAAACCCTGGCGCATACTTCTCGGTTAGGGTGTAGGTTAGGGAGCGCGGCAGAACATGAACACATGGTCATTTTGTTGTTTCCTTTTACATTTCCTTTTTGATTAAAAGATACTGTACATCTTACTAATAATAGAGAGAAATAGTACTTGGTAATCCCAGCTTCAAGCATTGCTGATACCAAGAGAATACTTACAGAGAGCACATTTGTTTTAGTCATGCTCTCAGGTTTAGAAAGTTAAAAAAAAAAACATAATTACACACTTAACGTTCCTAGAAATTCACATGTTTGTTTCTTTAAGCCTTATTTTCTCCTTTATGTATTTCCCCTTCTCTGAGACGGAGGTGCCCTTGTTTCTGTTTCTGATCTGGTGCAGTGTTTAATGGAGGGGAGACGGAGGTGAGGGGATTTTCAGGGGTGCTAATGAGAGGGTGTGAGGGCCCCATGGGGCCTCACAGCTTACAGGCTTCGCTAACGGAAAGATGGGAACCTTGACTGAGGCAGACACTCAAGGCTGTTTACTTAAAACCACACGCACACGCACACACACACGCACACACACACACACACGCACACGCACACACACACAATTATATCGTGATTCACATCTCATGTTCTCATGTGATTATAATCTGCGTACTGCGTACAGAGCCAACCTTTCTCACATGGCCATCTTTCTGCTTTTCTCCATTCTCCGTAACATGGAAACTCATTATGAACAGCAAGGAGTACCAGTTTGTATAGTGACCTTAACCAGAGTCTAATGACCTTGCAGAGTCTATATTCGGAGTCAAAAGAAAAACAGACCCTCAATCTCTCAACCCATCAATCTCTCTCTAGCCTCCTGTCCTCTACTAACTCTCTAGCCTCCTGTCCTCTACTGAGTCTCTGGCATCCTGTCCTCTACTAACTCTGTCTAGCCTCCTGTCCTCTACTAACTTTCTGGCATCCTGTCCTCTACTAACTTTCTGGCGTCCTGTCCTCTACTAACTCTCTCTAACCTCTTGTCCTCGTCTTACTCTCTCTAGCCTCCTGTCCTCTACTAACTCTGT
>JAOPHQ010001486.1:5000-50000 GCA_030340625.1 Merluccius polli | reverse complement strand
TGGGGAAAGAGAGAGAGAGAGAGAGAGCGAGAGAGAGAGAGAGAGAGAGAGAGAGAAAGGGAGAGAGAGACACAGACAGACAGACATAGAGACAGAAGAGACAGAGAAAGAGAGCTGTAGAGAAAAAGGGAGATGTAAAGAAAGGGAGAGAGAGAGAGAGAGGGAGAGGGAGAGAGAGAGAGAGAGAGAGAGAGAGAGAGAGAGAGAGAGAGAGAGAGAGAGAGAGAGAGAGAGAGAGAGAGAGAGAGAGGGAGGGCTACAGTTGGAGAGCGGAAGAGAGTGAGGTAGAAAATCAGGGTGGAGAGAGACAGAAAGAAATGTAGAGAAACAGGGAGATGTAAAGAGAGAGCAAGACAGATGGAGTCAGAGAGAAAGACAGAGAGTGAGAGAGAGTGTGTGTGTGTGCGTGGAAGAGGGGGAGAGAGCGTGCAAGATGGAGGCAGAGGGAAAGAGAGAGAGAGAGCGCAAGACAGAATAGAGAGTGAGATCTGTTTGACGTGAGGAGGACCAACTGAATGAGGGTGTAAAATGCCAAAGTGAGTAGGAGGCTGGAGAGAGAGAGAGAGAGAGAGAGAGAGAGAGAGAGAGAGAGAGAGAGAGAGAGAGAGAGAGAGAGAGAGAGAGAGAGAGACTGCGAGAGGGGGTGAGGTAGAGAGAGGTAGAGAGATAGGAGCAAAGAAGAGAAAGCAGGACAGTGCAGTCTATTGAGCTGGTCTGGATGCTCCTGGGTTTTCTCCTCTGTTCCTTCAACGGCCTCGCAGGGAAACCCACAGCTTGTGATGCGAGCCAGAGAGGGGACAAGTCAGGAAGGTGAGTGGGAAACTGTGATCCTGAACCTATGGCTTCTTTATTGATGCATATTAACAATATCAGGATGAATATACGGATGGAGGTGTGATGGACGACTTCTATTGATTGATTGATTGATTGATTGATTGATTGAGCAAATTGATTGGGGGAATTTAACGAACGGATTGACGTAAAATGAAGAATGTAGAAAATGTCACAATGTTGTTTCATTCCTCAAAGCACAGAATACATTTTGTTTGCACGATTCGATAATTGTGTCTATTCTCATAGACATTTATATATATATTTAACATTACAACTCAACTCAATTCAAACACCCCAGCAAGTAATGTAGAGTACACCTATGCAACTCTACTGCCAGCGTTGAACGGTATATATGTATAGGCATATGATAACAGTATATGGTTTGGGACAAGAAGTACTTATAGATAAAAAATGTGAGGCTGTATGTATGAGTTGTTGTTTCAGCCGATATGCAAACCAGTCTTATCCTCAGTGAATATTTTAATCGGTTGGGCAGCAGACAAAACACCACACTTTGTTGTAAATACATGCTATTTCCATAGATTAGGGATGTGTAGTGAAATAGTACCCTATAAGGAAACTATCACACCAGGTATGTCCGTCTGTCTGACTGCCCCCTGTGAGTCTCTCTGTTCCCCTCTCTGTCTACCTGTCTGTCTGTCTCTGTCTGTCTACCTGTCTGTTTATTCATTTTATCCTACCTGTCTGCCTAACTAAAGTGTTGTCTACTTGTCCACCTAACCACCCGTCTGTCTGTCTGTCCATCCATCCGTCCATCCAGCCATCCGTCTGTCTGTGTTTCATTTCGGGCTCACAGTAAGTCACCACACCCGACCTGGACCCACTAGTCTCTCGCTCTCTGTCTCTGTCTCTGTCTCTCTCTCTCTCTCTGTCTGTCTGTCTGTCTGTCTTTCTCTCTCTCTCTCTCTCTCTCTCTCTCTCTCTCTCTCTCTCTCTCTCTCTCTCTCTCTCTCTCTCTCTCTCTCTCTCTCTCTCTCTCTCTCTGTGTGTCTCTCTCTGGAATGTATTTCCATGTGAGGGTGTTGTCTCTGGGCTGTATCAGGATGAGGTCATACACACATCCAGGCCAGCATGGTGAGACTGACAGACGTGTGTGTGTGTGTGTGTTTTTGTGTCAGTAGTGAATGAGGCCATTGAGTGGGGACGATGATAATGCCGGCCACTCGGATGAGCCACCCTCACCGTAACACTTTCCTTGTGGCATTTGAATCAGCTGTTCTACATACAATGTTGTAGCCTTACTTAAGTCATAGTGGTGTTGGGAACAAGGTGTGTCATAGTTGGCAGGGAGATCCACTGGTCCTGGGGGTCCAGTCCAAGCAGGCTTCTCAGTGGTATCTGTCCTGTTACCTGCAACAGTTTGCATACCTATATGGACCGTTGTGTGTGTGTGTGTGTGTGTGTGTGTGTGTGTGTGTGTGTGTGCATGAGAGGGAGCGAGAGACCATGCGATGGACTGGGATGTCGTGTGCCTTACATCCCTTTTAAGCCGGTGTAGACTCCAGTGTCCCGCACCAAACCGTCTTCGTCCGGATCGCGATATACGAATTCGGTTGCTATCGTGACGTTCTTCCGCAATGTTGCACACAAGCAGCGAGCGTATACTGAAAGGACATTCCCATCACATCACATCACATCACCACAGTAAAGAGTTTGTCTTTGCTCAATACATTTTCATGCTTTTACACCTATAGAGCCAGACAAAGCCTGACCGCGGACCATGGGACTGTATTATACCGTACCAGTGGTGCTGAGGGATAGGGCTTCAATGGGAGCTGTTCACCTCAACAATGGAAACATCTGCGTCTAGCTTGTCTTGACGTCCTTCACTTCCCGCTGTCCCTCGCCACGTTCATTCCTCTGCGCCGCAAAGTACTTTGTTACCATAGCTACTTTGTTTTATCGGAGCGTTGCTGTCAGTCTGAATTGTGAACCCCCCTTGTCTGCGTCAGAGTCCTTGTTAAATGCTTTCAATTGGCCGTGATGGTGTAATTGTTGCAGAGAGGTGCGTATTATCCCACTGCAATTTCATGTCAAGGCGGCACATGAAGAAGGAACATGGTTTTGTCTGACATTTAAGAAGTATGGAGAGAGCGAATGAGCATGAGAGAGAGAGAGAGAGAGAGAGAGTGGGGGGGGGTATATGTGTCAGACAGTCAGCGTCTCTGAATGAGTGTCGGTGTATGGCAACGAATCTGGAGTGAATCAGGAAAACTTTTGTGCTACGTCCTTGTTGCAAATGTTGATGTTCTTGCTTTTCAGGCGTTTGACGCTGCCATTGTGCGGCAGTACAATGGCATCTGAGGTATACGGCCGCAACAGCACTTAATCTTCCACACAAGAAAACCGGCAGGCGCCGCCACAAGAGCAACAGGGTTAGCAACCAAGGAGTAGCAAGCCAAACCCCCAGCCATGGAGCCAGATGAGGACGCCAGCCCGACGAAGAAGAGGAACCAGATAGAGGACAGTCGAGAGTGCGACGCTGCGATGTTCAAGGTGCCCTACCCTTACAAGAACCTCAACAGCAAACTCCCTCTGCAGCCCACGGCGAGGCGAGCTGCCACACTGTACCAACCGTGGACCCAGACCCACACGGCCACCAGCAGGACCCGAGCCCCGAGCCTCGCCCCCCACCACTCCTGGGCCGGGTGGACCGAGTTCCACAACCGCTACGGCGGATCGGACCTTCCCCACCGAAGTGGGCCCTCCGCGGGCCACCTCAAGGACTTCTGTACAGCGGTCGTCCAGCAGGGAGGTCACCTACGCTACCCGCTGGACATAATTCCCGTCACGGTGCTTCCACGAGACGCAGAGAGGTCGGTGGCGGGCTACCGGAGGGATGCTGCACCTAAGTTAAGGGAACGGTTTAGTTTAGAGACCTTCCCCGGGCGGGCGGCCCCCAGAGGAGACAGGGGCCCCTGGGGGAGGAGGAGAGACCATCGGACGGAGACTCCTCACGGCTGCGTCAGCCCTACCTCCTTGACCCCTTCGTTCCTCATACCCTCTCTGCCGCTCGCCGAGGACGGCAAACCCCAGGAGGAGTTGCTGTACGAGCACCTGGTCGCGAGGGGCGCCAAACACCCACGTACCATACCGAGTCCTGTATCTTCATCCCCATCATCATCATCATCATCATCATTATCATCATCATCACCATCACCATCCTCATCACTAAGCACATCCTCTGGTTATACCTCACAACACGAGTTCAACGCTTTCCAAGCGGCGCAAAAAACAGTCTCTCGGTGCTCGTCCGTCTCCTCTCCACCCCCCTCCCCCGAACCCTTCCCCTGGCTGCTCCCCCACTTCGCGGCGGGCTCGCTGATCGAGCTCCGGGATGGCCGCCTCAAGCGCGTGGAGGACCTGCGGACGGAGGACTTCCTGCTGGGCTCCGCGGCGCGGCGGGGCCTGCAGCTCAGCTGCTGCACGGTGCAGAGCATCACCTCCTCCTCCTCCTCCTCCTCCTCCTCCTCCTCCTTCCCTCCGGCCCTCTCGCGCCTCCTCATCCTGCTCCACGACCAGAACTCTCAGGTGAACCATTGGGGTTTGCCATTTTGAAAGTTATTTTGAGTGTTAAGTGTTCACACACACACACACACACACACACACACACACGCACACACTGTAATTTAAAGGTCCCCTATTTTACCACCAGGTGTGATGTTGATTAGCCATTACAAGCCATTTCTAAATCCACCCTCTTGTGACATCACACATGGGAGTGTCTACCCAGATTTATGATAGATAAATCCCAGTCCACTGGGTTGGCTGGTAAACAAAACATGGTGGTAAAATAGGGGTAATTTAATACACATCTTAATTTGTCCAACGTTGTCCAATGCTCCTCCTAGTGGCCAGTCAGGCTGAACTGCAACGCTCCGACACCTGACACTGAATTGAACTTCTCTTCCACAGGAGTTGGTGGACGTATACATGGAGTACCCCTTCTTTGTGCGTGGGCGAGGCTGGTCATCCTGCTGCCCCGAAAGAACGGCCCGCCTCTGCGGCCTGAGTTGCGGTCAGTTGAGCGTGGGAGACGTCTGCCTGGCTCTCACCCCGGCGTCCCCCGGTGGGCCTCCTCACCCGGGGGAGGCCGCTGCTGGATGGTGTACGCCGAAGGAGCAGGCCCATCCCAGGGCTTCTCCCCCCGCCCAGGTCCAAGACACTCTTGAAGGGCCGTTGGAGGGTGAGTGAGGGGCGAGGGTAACATACGACTTAACTAAACATAACTAGACTTAACTTAGCATAATTAGACTGACTGGAAGAGGATCATCCATCGTCATCTCCTCAGATGAACTCTGACACTGATGCAAGACACTGATTTATGGAAATGGCGCTCACCTCTAGAGTGGGGCTTAGTTTAGTTCAGTCGAATCTGCGGCGTTTTCTACCTCAAAGCAACCAATTAAATTGTGCTTGATTGTCTTTTTCTCTGTTTCTTTTGTATCCGAGATAACCTCTAACTAAACGGGTGGTAGTTGTTGACACTCAGGAGGAGGACACGAGAAATGAAATGGCTTCCTCATTTCTGACAATGGGGAATCAACTTAATAGGGATAAGCAGCAGACAACAACTGCACAGAATGTCTGAATATGTCTATATATTGGTCTTGCTATGTATGCATGTGTGGCTACTGTTGAACTCACCTAATGCAGCCCTTCTCAGGTAGTGAATTCATCTTGGAAACTGGAGAGTCAAGGATTAAAGTCTGAAATATTGTAATGATTTACATGCTTGCCGTGTGGGACTAGGAATTATTTTTGTGTGTAAGCTTCTGACTTGTGCCAAAAAGCCCAAGTTTCCCACTGGGTTTTGAATTGATGTCGAAAGTAAGATACAATAGCAATGATCAATTGATTTAATATTTTGTTCTGTGAGAAAATTCTGCCACTGCAATAGTTATGACTTATGAGTCAGATAGATTTTGTTTAATCAATCCAACCAAACCCCAGAAAACAAAAATCTTCTATCTGGGGTTTGGCTGTATAAGTTCTGCAACTTTTAGGCTTGATTTTCATGTTAACATTTGAAAACAATATCCTTGCCTAAAATAAAATCACACAGTGCAAATTGAAATACAATAAAACTTTTGCTCGGGTGCGTTATGTGCGTTTATTGTTTGTTCCCTGAGAAATGTAAAAACATGAAACATTTCATATGGCGTGGCATATTATTTACTGACCTATTCATGTTATTTGTTAACCACAATTTAGCTGTACCATTTTATCAATCTAATTGTTACCAACTGCTGCATCAGAAGCACGAAACACATCTGAAGTGAACAGAATATTGTTGTATCCGTATCTAATATATATATATATATATATATATATATATAGAGAGAGAGAGAGAGAGAGAGAGAGAGAGAGAGAGAGAGAGAGAGAGAGAAAATTGTATCTGGATTCAGCTCTTCAAACAATACATTTTACAACCGTTCTAAATGTCAGGATTACAAGTGTTACTCATTCTCTCGTCCACCTTTATTTGACAGAAGGTTTCCTGTGTCTGGACAATGTGGGTTCAGTGGAATGTCTTCATTCACGCGCCCAATAAATGTCATAGCTCAACGGCTGTATTGACTTCTGCGTCTTTTCTCCTCATAAAGTCCCCGGCAAAACGTTTTTCCCCTGTACACTCACTGCACTGCTTACACATACGCTTTCAATAAAAAATGAAACGTGTATTTTGGTTCCCTTTTGAATAGCTTTTTGTCTATTTGTGTCCGTATTTAGTCAATGTAGACGACAATGCATTTTTTTTAACATACAAATATTTGTGCAAACTCAGGTAAAGCCAGTGCATCTGCTGCATATCGTCTTGTACCTCTGCAATAATCTTTACTAAAGACACTAAGAAAGACACAAGATAATCCTGACAAAAGGCAGCTAAATATAATTTTGGTCCATATCCGATCACAGCAGGGCAGAGGCAGAGGTCTGTAGGTTTAATATCTACCAAGCAAGTCAACCCCAACCTAACCTGTCATTCCACAGAAAGGATCCAGCGACAGACAGACAGATGTCCCACACTTGATCCACACTAGGCATGACATTTAATCCGAGTTGCTTATGTTTTCTTTTAAGATTAAATAAGTGAATGGTTTCAGTTGCCCAAACAAAATGTACATGAAAATGTACTCAACAACATCAACATATATTGACGTCTTTAAACAGAAAAAAAACAACTATTATTGAACTCATTCAAGTTCAATGTGGGCTCTCTCTCTCCCCCAGATGGACCTAACCTGTTTTGCTCCCTGTATATTGCTTTTTTTTGTTTTAAGTGTGCATGAAATGTATGTGTACGATGATAGCATTTAGATATTATATTATTATTATTATCATTATCAATTCAGCAACCAATATTTTTCTGATTGCTGAAGATCTATAAACTTCAAGAAGCACTTAAATCACCAATGACATTTTGACAATGACTTGACAGCAGGCCAACACACGTATACCTCTGTCCTATTTGATAACTTCACCCCTCCGCATTTTCTTCTGACGCCGGGTCTCTTGTCGCTAGCGAAGACTGCCTGCTGGTGGATCTGTAGTCCTGAGACACGGGTGAAAGTTCAGCCGAGTGGCGTTGAATCTTCGCGACGGGAGGAAACACAAACACAAAGAGACTCCTACAGTATGTTTGGCCCAACAACGGGCGATTGTCCTCACACCCCCCCCCCCCCCCCCCCCTTATAGATCCAGCCGTGGCGGCGGTTCCTACTGTCTCCACGACGTCCATATCATGTCGAACTGTACTCTACTGTACTCCAGTGTCTGTACTCCCCCCCCCCCCCCCCCCCCCCCACCCCAACAAAGTCATTCATAAATGGAGGAGGGCGGACGCGGGGGACACAAAGTGTGACAGCCAGCAGCGGGGCAGGGGGGGGGGGTCAGTGGCAGCCGCAGGCTCGGACCACCATGTTGCGGTACTTCTTCAGTATGACATTGGAGCTGTCGTCGAAGTAGAGCACGGAGATGCCGTGGAGCTGGGTGGGGGCGCAGCAGGGCTTGGGCACCGTCTCCGGGTTGATGAAGTGGACCTGAGTGGGGTGAGGGGGGGGGCGGGGGGGACCGTGGGTGGTGGGGGTCAAAGGTCAGGAATGGAAATGACATAATGGTATTGCTTATTTACATAAAGTGGAAACTACTTGGAGGGGGTTTACAGGGGGGCAGGATATAGTGTAGTGGTTATAAACTGAGAGGTACTGGCTGTTGGTTTCCAAATGTCCCGTAGTCTGTCTGTAGGTATCCTTGAATGCTCAGTCCCTTGTTGGGATTTTAACCAATCACAGGCAGCTATTGCATAACCTGTGTTGGTTGCTGTGTCTTTCGTTTGATTTTGGTGTTACAGTGAAAAAGGTCATCCAAATGTAGTAAAGTTTATTTGATTTGGCTTTGAGACCATAAGGAGTTGACTTTTGAACTATACAGTATGGTTATATAAATGTATTACGCGGCTTTGTTGAATACTCGATTCTGATTGGATTCTGACTATGACATTCTACGGTTATTTCTGAATATAGAATTTTTTGTTCGTATATTTCGTGTAAAATGATTGTCCCTTACATAATATATATAATCCTATATTCAACACAAAGGGCTTCCCAGGCGGCTGTGTGGTTGGTGGTGCTTACCAGAGTCTGGACAATGGCGTGATTGGTGGCGTTCATGTAGGAGTTGAGCGGGAAGGCGCACTCTCCGTCACAGTAGTACGCTGCGTAGCCCTCGGGAGCGATGATCCAGTCCTGCAGAGAGGAGGAGCGGAGGCACTCATTAAACCATCGCTTCGAATCGACATTACATGTCAATGAATGTCGTGTAACAAATATTGAATATGGAAGCGATTAAAACTGGAACTTGAATATGGAACCTAACCCTTTTTGATCAATTTACCTGCCATCCCAAATCTCGGAAACTGACGTACAGCTCGTGCTTCTTACAGCCCTGTTTGGAGTTACTAAGGTTTCCTGCAAATGAAAAAAAATAGATAATTAATACAAATACAATACAAATACATTTTCAGTAATAAACAAAGAACGACAAAAACAATATCATAAGGAGGAGAAACACTTGTTGTGTGTTTGACTAGACTGTAACATGTGATGTGAGACGCGAGGCCCACCTGCTGCCGCGGCCTCGGCCGCCCTCATGGCATCCTGGGGGGTCTTCTGGGCGCGGCCGCGGCCCCCGTTTCGGCCCTTGCCGCCGTGGGCCGAGCGCACGCTGCGCAGGCGCACCTCTGTGGCCTTGAAGAAGGCCACCATGAACGGCAGCTTCTCTTGGGGTCCGCTGCCCCCCACCAGGCCCACCAGGCTGGGGTTCACCCGCTGACCTGCAGGGGGAGACATGGCGCCACACGCGGAGGCCAACAAGTGTAAAAAGATCAGCCACAAGAGTCACTAAGCCAACTTAAGGCCTGGACTTCGGACCCCGATTTGGCATTGCGGGACGTTTTGACGATGTGTTCGTGCGAGAACCGCTCCCTGCTTCTCTCTTCAATTTCCTCCTCCGACGTATTTATGACCCCGCAAACGCGCTGCTCGCACGAATCCTCCGTTTGTAACGTTACGCGTCGACATCATCAAAAAGCTGTATGTGGTGCACAGCAAACTCTGCTGTGCACCACAGCAAAGTTGCGGACGGCGAGCAAAAGCACCTCAACGCTCGGTTCCCCCGCCATTATCGTTTATAAAGCAATGTCGCTGCCCGACGCGTATATTATACGTCTAGACGCTGGACGCTAGACGCCGGCTTTGTTTGGTTCTGTGTAAAGCCAGCATAATCATTCATCAATCATAATCTGTATGAAAGATGGCTTCTGACCGGGCCCTTACCGTTGCTGTCCTCCAGCACCAGGTGAAGGCCCAGGTTGAACTCGGGGTGGATCAGCCAGTGGTTGCTGGTGGTGGTGAGGTCAAACACCAGCCAGCCCTCCTCGGAGGCCCACACCACCCGCTGGTCCAGCAGGAACAGCTGCCGCTCGCTGGGGGAGAGAGACACAAACATAGAGATGTAGTTAACGACGCTGTGGTCATATACAGGTATTATGGTATTATACACGATGTTTATATACTATATAATTGAGATATATTGATCTATACGGTATAGATGTCTAGCTATATGTATTCTATATAAACTGTGTGTGTGTGTGTGTGTGTGTGTCTGTGTCTATGTCTGTATGTGTGTGTGATGTCTATCTATCAATAGAGAGAGAGAGAGAGAGAGAGACAGAGATAGAGAGAGAGAGAGACAGAAAGAGAGACAGAGAGAGAGACAGCGAGAGGGAATCACACCTCACCTCACCCGAGGCCTGAGGGGGGGGCGAGCAACACACACACACACACACACACACACACACACACACACACACACACACACACACACACACACACACACAGTTATGGCACACGCTCAACGCTGCCGCATCAAAGCGGGAATACTGAGTCGAGCTATTAAATTCCTACACTGACTGCTGTCTGCTGCAGGGGGGGGTTGTCCAGACGCTGGTTTGTTTACAGATGCGTGGGTTGCAGCCCCCCCCCCCCCCCCTCCCCCCCCGAGGCACATCTGAGGGACCATCTCGCCGTCTCCTCTTGTGTCTGAGGAGGGGGGGGGGGGGGGGGTTCGGGGGGGAGGAGGGTGTCTGTGAATGACAATGGTGTTGGTCTTAACGCCTCCACATCCCAGCCTGGCTGTCACCGATGGCATGAAACATGCAGCTCTCCCTCTCTCTCTCTCCCTCTCTCTCTCTCTCTCTCTCTCTCTCTCTCTCCCTCTCTCTCCCTCGCTCTCCCTCTCTCCCTCTCTTTCTCTCTCTCTCTCCACCCCTCTCTCTCTCTCTCTCTCTCTCTCTCTCTCTCATATATATTTCTCTTCATCTCACCCTCTGTCAGCCTCTCCCTCTCTCTCTTTATATATATTTCTCCACCCCCCCCCCACCCCCATCTCTCCATCTCTCTCTTTCTCCCTCCCTCTGTCTCTCTCTTTATTCAATTCAATTCAATTCAAAAGAGATTTGGACATGTTTTGCCAAAGCAGTTTAAACGCATTTTACAAAGTACTACCAAAGGGTAAAAAAGCAAAGTGAAGAATCAAACTTCTTTATTCCCATCTTCATTCATCTCCGTAGGCATTATTGACTGTACTGTCCTATCGCTCTCTTTCTCTCTTGTCTCAGCTACAGTCATACTGGTGGTGCGGTTGGTGTACGTGTGTGTGTGTGTGTGTGTGTGTGTGTGTGTGGGGGGGGTATTATAGTCCAATGTTTTCATTCAAAACATCTGGCGGTACGGTCTCAGATGTTGAACCTAACAGAATGAAAGGTGTTTGAAATAAGACGCCAAATACAGGCAGGAGGATGTTGATTGTTGATATGAATTAAAAACACTAAAGGAAATGGGGAAAAAAAACCTGGATACCATCCGATGTAAGATGAAAGCTATTGTGAGGGGACAGCATGGAGAAGATGAACTGCTTAGGATAAACACAGACGTCTCAGCACCACCGCTGGTCGATTACAACCGCCGGTGTTCGAGCGGCGAGACTCACTCTGTTAGGGGTAATTGACACTAATGTCTGTATAAACAACCTGGGTGCTCGACGGTCCCACGGCGGAGGGGAGACACAGGGGGACACAACGCCGCTAAAGCAAACAGGTCTGCGGATTCAAAGCTGCTGAAGTGCCCCTGGGTTTACTTTGACGCAAGACACACACACACACACACACGCGCACACATTAACTCACAAGACTCACAAGAAAGCGGAGAACTGGGAGTGCGTTTAAACAGTGCGTCCAAACACGTGTCACCCGACACACGGAGACCATCACAACCAGCGGTGTGAAGTGTGACCACCTCGCATGTACCTTGCAGATCACGACAGCTGACGTATGGGTCTCAGAATAAGCTGAGGATAAGTTCAGAATTATTTATTTAAATATTTTTTAACAAATAAAATGCAACTAAATGAAGGTTGGATCAAAATTGAAGGGAATATTTTTCCGTTTCACATTTGTAAAACTGTAAACCAGTTTAAAAAAACACGATTTTTGTATTTTCTCATTTTTTCCTTTTTTTCTTTACTTTAAAAAGCATTATTTAAAATCTATCTAAACAGTTGTTTTTTAAATCATACGTTTTAAACGTTGTCCTTTTTCCTAATTTGATGACATGATTTTATTTATTTATTTATTTTTTAAGATTATGGTCATCATGTCATTTTTATTTGTCATATTTCAATGATTTTAATACTGTATCTGTTTACACTTTACCTGCCCAGGGACTACAGGTGGAAATTAGCAAGTCTTGCTGTAACCTGGCTCAAAGCATCTCTTCTTGTCTTACAAGATTAATGTTTTTGTTTTTTTTGTGTTTTTTTGTGCATTGTCCCTATTTAAATAAATAAATTCAAATTAAAAAAAAACGCGTGATGCCTTTGCCACTACTGCAGAGGTGTCTTCCTACCCGTACGGCGGCTCCACCAGCACCTGGTACACGCTGACGGTGAAGGTGTGGTTCTCGTGGCGGTCCCGGACGTACTCCTTGTACACGCCGGAACTCGGCGGCCGTCACCGCCTCGCCCTCCGGGATGCGGGACAGGTCGAAGCGGTACTCCCGCCGCCGGTTGCCGCGGCGAAGCCCATCCTGGTCCGGGTCCACTGTGAGGGAGACAACAGAGCAGGTACGTGAGTAAATTCAAATGTGTCGGATGAGTCGTATTTTATTACAGTTCTTTTCTTTGCTCTTTATATTGCCCTGTTAAGCACTTTGTGACTCTAAATAAAGATCATGATTTGTATTATTATGACTATTTGTATCCCATTCCCAACATAATACCCATTGTAGCGAATAGGCTTTTTTACGACGCTAGGACACACAATCAGTGAGCAGCAGTAGCACAAACAGTATTTCCAGAGGGGGGAGCGCCTCTACCCGACGCCAAACTGCTTGGGCTGAGTCCAATCAGAGACGGGGAGTTGGTCGGCGGGTACGTACGCAGGCCCGCACCCAGAGCGCCGATGAATCAAAGCGGTCCAAAACGATCTGCCCACATCTCGGAAGCTCCTCATCAAAAATAGGACCGGCCGGGCTGCCACCGGGGGGGGGGGGGGGGGGGGGAAGTGATAGATCTAAACATCACTTAAGTCAAGTCTAGCGTATGTGCCCAACGCAGAGGGCAAAACCACACGCGGGGCTCAGCTTGGCGCAATGTTTAAATTGCACACATGTGCCGGCCACAAGAAAAGGCCAGTTTAGGCAGTGCCAGTAAAACCACAGCAGCCAAAGCTTCCACACACACACACACACACACATACACACACACACACACACAAACACACACACCTCCTGTAAGCATTTTGCTTTGTATTGTCAGTGATTTCATTCACAGGCCGTGTCTATTTCGAGGTTGGAATAAAAGGCACGGCTGCCTTTACTCACTATGCAGTTTGGAGCGGCTACAGCTCTCAGAGTTTCCAGAAGCAGAAGTGATGGTCACTATAGTATTTTCTGGGTTTTCCTGGAGATTTCCAGTGTTTTCACAGTGTTAACCGAAACCGGTTTGTCCAGGGGCTCAGAATCGAGCACCGATTACCATCTTAAACACATCTCATCCCTGATGATGATGTCATCGCCATGACATCATCACCATGACATCACCCTGAACTCTGTCTAATATGCCTGCTGACGTTTTAAGTCGCATTTATGCATGGCGACCAGGCCCGGGCTGTGCACAGCGCTCCTTCTGCACACGGTGAAAACATTAAAGCCTCACAAATACAAATGCAGGAATAGGCGCACATGCTGTCACGCAGATCCCCAGGGGAAAAAAATTAAAGGGCACTTCCACCGGCAAACAAACACACAAAGCCGCACGTCGTTTAGGAGAGCACATACTAAACCCGGCAAGTCGTTTGTTTGACCGCAATTAAATGCCGGAGAGGAGCGACGGGGCGTTTTTATGAAAGCAATAATTGCTTGTAAGGGCTTGGTGTGTTTACGTTAGGGCCCATTAACTCGGGAGATTAGACCTCAGATATGCAAACTCTGAGAGGCATTTCAACACTTTAGAGTCATCCGGACACAGCGGGGGGGCCCTGCAGATATGCCCAACGTATTAACCTTCTGCCGTTTAATGAGAGGTTCTGGAGCACAACCAGGTGGTCTGTGGGCGGCTGGGGTTTAATGGCGCCGTATTTGATAAGCCTCCATAAAGAAGAAAAGCAAAATAGCAAACATGTGTCTTGTTGTTTGAATTAACATTCGTTTTTGGGACATAGTCGTGAATATATACAAAAGTATTGAGGTATATTATTTTTTTAAGTAAATGATTGTGAATCTGAAAGTATGAAAACAAGCAAAGCCTACAGGCAGAGTCATATTCTCAAAGTGAATTGGTTGTCTGAAATTTTACCTTTTTTGCGTTGAAATCTATGTTTTATGGGATTGAGCTTGAGTTGCATACCAATATATTTCATGGGTTAAAAACATGCACAGCCATCCTTTTATATAGACACAAAGTAAATGATATATTATAAACAATTATATTAATATACCAAAATGTATATTGTACTGTATAATATGGATATGATTAAATAGGGTTCTGAGATGAAACACCTCTGTGTGTCTCAGTGTGTTACACAATAACAACACTAATGAAAGACACTGATTGACCGAAGGAAGCATACCTTCATCATGATGCCAACCACTGTGAACATTCAACCGTCTATGTTTTTTCTAGGGACAAAGACTTGGGAGGATCAAGTCAACCCATGGCCTTGTCTTCTTATGTTGCCGACTGATCAGCTCATCAGCACCAACAATCAGGTTTGGACTTGCCAGCTCCAGAAACCACCAAAGTGTTTGTGTTCGAGAAGGAGCATTCACTGTTTTTTCAATTAAATCCAAACCTTTATTCAGTCAGGTAAGAGATCGAGATCTCATTTTCAGGAGAGACCTTACTACGTAAGTCTATCAACAGAACATCAGACAAACAATTGTAAATTGTAAAATGTACAATATCAATCATGATAATAATTACAATAATATAATTTTAAAAAATAATTTACATTTTTGTATACCTTGCAGCAAAGACCTTCAGCATGTTGTGACAATGCCACGTTCTCCGAGCGCGGCCATTGGTGCAAAGCCGTATATGTGTTTGTCTGGCAGGCTGTCTTTGTAGCAATAGCCCAGGTGGGTTCACCCTAAAGGTGTCACAGCCAAGCTGAATGGTCTACACACATGATTCTGCTACAGTGGGGACCAACAGAGCAGTTCTGCCGCTGAAACCCGACTATATTATGTCTACCTTACCTTGAGACGCGGCTCAGACACAGAGCGAGCCAACGGACCCTTTACCTTTGGTCCATCCCATAATAGTTGAATAAGACGATAAAAATAACAGAAATTCTTCCGCACACACAACAGTGGCCCATTGTGCGAAGTACGCACACTGCTGAGGGATGCTATAGTTACGCTCTGGGTGCTACGGTAACAGCCCGACTGACTGGGTGGCTGTGTACATGCAGGGACATGTGTGATTCGTATTGGCTTCAAAAGGCTTCTTGATGGCCCTCCTTGCATACTTTGACTGCGACTCAGCCAGACAGTCCTTTCAAAACAAGCTCAAAACCATTAATGGCCCGCACTCGTTAGAGCACACTCCAAGTGACTCAAGGTAAGTATTTATTTCATTTCCCCAAATACTTTGGCAAACGCCGACGCCTCTTATTACTGACATAATCGTTTCCACCAACACAATATATAGCCAAGCACATTGGCTGCAGGGCAGCAGCTATGCCTCTAACTGGAAGCTGTGGTCTTGTGGAGGGGAAATACCATAATCCAGTTTGGATTTGGGACAGCCCATCATGGGGACCACCTACACAGACTTTACTACAACAACAATAAGGAGCACCGGCTCGAGAGAGAGAGAGAGAGAGAGCCCTGTTAATAACCTGGGATGACACAGCGAACCTATAAGGTGTTATTCCTCTCCCTCTATATATCTCTAGCGCTCTTTATTCCATCAGAGTAGTGTGTCGTGGTTTTATAGGTGGACGGCGAGGTCTGAATACATCCAATAAAACACCTGAAGAGGAATACTTTGAGACCGTGACGAACAATGAACAATTTTTGGTACTTTGCTACTTTAAGCGTGACGTACGACCCTGAAGACACGGTGGGAGGTTAAAAAACGTGGGTGATGTTGAAGCGGGGATCAGACCTCTTCCATCCTTAGTGACCTGTGACCCCTTTCCCTCCTCACCCCCCCCCCCACCAGGCCCAGAGGCCGGAGCACAAATCCCGGGGCGGGAGCAGCGGGGCCAACGTTGATCTTGGATGAGACTCCACATCCGGCTGCGCGCCTTCAGCCACCGTGTCGTCTGGTGTGCGTCGCCATGGCGATACAGGCAGAAGGGTCTCCAGGGGAAACAAAAGCAGGATTTGTCTTTTCTGTATGCAATAAGGTCTGTGACACTTTAACCTGTGACAGCTGTCCTGCTTAACATATGCAGGCAAAAATAAACACACACACACACACACACAAGTCTGTGTGTGCACATAACCGCAGACGTGAGCACGTCCATATGTTTGTGTATACACACACACACACTCAAGAGCCCATTAACAAACAAAGAAGTAATTAATTCAATCAAGTGTTTAGATGTACTCTGTGAGCCTCGTTCCACTCGTCCGCTGGGATCCAATCCCTTACATTATGCATTACAAAGCCTTGCTGAAGTCTCTGCAGCTTTGAGAGGGTTTCTAAAGGAAATCGGATAGCAGAGATGTCAACACACGTACCACCACTCAGTATACTGGAAAGCCTGGTTTTTAAATAGAGTCTACTACTGGTTGGTTACTAAATTAAAAGAAAAAATAGGTATTTTAAGAGTGGCTCTGGCCCCATGGAAGGTTAGGTAGGACAGTAACGGGACAGCTAACACACACACACACACACACACACACACACACACACACACACACACACACACACACACACACTTCTTCTGGGTGGAATCAGGTAGAAATCAGGAAGGTCCACTCAAAGTGGGTAAGGGTTAGGGTTAGGGTTTTATTGACATGCCTTTGTGCAAATATTGATGACGCCTTGAGCAATTATGTTAGGTAGGCTTTACGCATACATATACAGTGGACACGCATGTCATGACTTTCATGTCTTACAGACCCTGCCTTGATCTCTCATCTTGTCACTATATTTGACGTTGCGTCACGTGCTTATCATTATGGAGACACAGGCCTACTAGACATGTGGACATGTGGACATGTTTTGGACATGATCAAGATCCTCAACACTTCAGACAAAACTGAGAATCATCACTTTTTTTTGTTGTTTCTCCAGTGGGAGGAACTTGTTATTAAGTGACACTGCGCTAACTTACCCAGATTGGCGAAACTCATCACCATGTCCGCGTCGTCCAGGAACCGGCTGTCCCGCGGGGTCACCATGGGCGCAGCACCCCGCGTCGCGTACGCGCCGCCGGGCGGCTCCTGGTAGTAGGAGTAGCCGTGCGGCGGCCCCGCGTCCACGGAGACCGTGTTGTACAAGCCCAGCATGAACCTCGGGGCGGCCGCGTTGTGCGGCTGCTGTTGGTGTCCGTGGTGGTCGTACGGCGGCAGCGGCGGCCGCGGGCGGCGCGGCAGCCCCATGATGGAGAGGATCTCCCGCTGCATCTCCCTGCGCTCCTGGCCGCGCAGCCGCCGCTGGAGGAAGCTGGAGGAGTGCGCCTCGGTGTCCAGCTCCGCGATGGAGACGTCGGACGGGAAGGTGACGTCTGCGTCCGCGTCTGCGGTGAACAACAGCACCGCAGACGCAGACATGATGGAGGAGGAGGAGGAGGAAAGCGGACAGCAGCAGCACCGACGGCGACGACTCGCGTGGCGCGCGTTGCGCCATTTTTACGCACGCCGGTAATGCCGCCGCGTCGGGAGGCTACTGGTCGTAAGTCAATCCCCTCCAAAAAACAAAACACGTGTCGCTCAATCTTTCAAATAAATACAAAATAAAACTTTTTTTTTTTTTTTTTGCCAAAAAAACCCCCAATCTTGTGGACGACCTCCTATTGTGCGCGCATGTTGCTGAGCGCTGGCGCAAGGGGGGATTTTATTGAGTTGCGCCGTCTTGGGGAGGGGAGGCGTATTTATAATGCCAGAGCCCATGGGCAAAAAGATTGGGGGGCTCATTTTGGCTGAGGGGGTGTGGGTGTGGGTGTGGGGTGGGGGGGTTTCTAGTTGTTGATAAAAGTCGAGCAAGAGTAGATAAATGTCCTCTATAGGGTCTCACGACGGTCACCCCCCCCCCCCCCCCTCTATCTTGTTAATGAGATAGGGGGTTGAGATGGGGGGGGGTCCTCTGAATGTGATAACAGCCCCAAACCCAAGTGCCCTATCAGAGCTGTCTTTGTTTGGCCATGATTGCGCAGCCACGAAAGTAATGATGCAAGTGTCTCTCCAATAGCTTATGTATTGGTTGAAAGATCACTGGCCTATAGGCAAGGGGGTTCTTCTTTTGGTTGCACAAACCGCCAATACTCCACAATTACGCACGCACGCACACACACACACACACACACACACACACACACACACACACACACACACACACACACACACACACACACACACACACACACACACACACACACACACACACACACACACACATACACACTCTCAAATTAAAATAAGGACTCATGAAGCCAATGTATACAAGTCAATGTAATCACAATGACACAATTCCATAACCACAACCAACTGATTACACATGGCCTTACATGTGTGTGTGTGTGTGTGTGTGTGTGTGTGTGTGTGTGTGTTGTGCATGCACATGCCTGTGTGTGTGTGTGTGTGTGTGTGTGTGTGTGTGTGTGTGTGTGTGTGTGTGTGCATGTGTGTGTGTCTGTGTGTGTGCATGTGTGTACATGCGTGTGTGTGTGCATGTGTGTGTGCATGTGTGTGTGCATGCATGTATGTGTATATGCGTGCTTGTGTGTGTACATGCGTGTGTGTGTGTGTGTGTTTGTGTGTGTGAAGGGGGGGGGGGGTACTCTGACGTATCTGTGGTCCAAGATGCTAACAGTCCAAATTCCTCTGTGTGCCCGCCTGCCCGCATTCCCAGAGTAGGAGCCAGAATGCTCTGCACCCCCGCCCCCCCCCCCCCCCCTCACCCGGACCCCTGCTGTGTTGCTAACCGGGAGGCCCTGGCTTCGTACTCTTGATCTCAAAAGGTCCACTGTGTCCCACTCATCCATTCACTCACCCACAGTCTTTTGTTGAACAGTTTCGGGATGCTGCTGTGTAAAAAAAGTAAATGTTCTTATTGCTTTTCACGCCAGCATATACCTGTATACCTTGGTTCAGTGGTTACGGTGTTGTGGGTGTTAAAGGTTGTGGGTTTGAACCCCAATGTCCAGATATTACCTGTATAGGCATTCCTGAGCAAGATGACTTTTTTTTGTTTGTTGCTTTGGAGCAACTAAAATGCATTAGAATTTCTCTAGTATTTAATATTACTAAATATATCTATATAGTATAATATATTACTATAGTATTTAATAGTTTATTCAGAAAATATTAGGCTCGATGTTGTGTGTGTGTGTGTTTGTAAAAGAGGTCTACTTCGGTACTTAGGTGTTCAAAATGTGTGCATATAAGCATGTTTAAAAACGTCACTTTGTTATATGTTTCATACGCTCTTATGCAATGTGATCAGAACTAACATGGTTATACAGCCGCCTCCATCCAAGCTATACAACCACATTCCAACCCCAGTCTTTCCCTAATGCGTACAGATGAACATCCATTAGGTAAACACCACACACACACACACACACACACACACACACACACACACACACACACACACACACACACACACACACACACACACACACACACACACACACACAGTTTTGAAAGGGACCGGAATGCACATTTCTCTTGTGTGTGTGTGTGTGTGTGTGTGTGTGTGTGTGTGTGTGTGTGTGTGTGTGTGTGTGTGTGTGTGTGTGGGGCGGGATGAACTCTCCCCCCCAAACGGTCAATCAAAATGTAATGAGGGATAATCCTCCCTAATCTCGCTCCTCTAGATGGAACAGACATTTTGAACCCAGGTAATCAACCCAGGCCCACCCTTGTTGTAGGTGGGTGGGTGTGGGGCTCGGGAGGCAGACCTACATGAAGAGACACGCCAGCGGCCCACATGAATGACTATGGGACCTTCAACGCGTCCAACGAGCAATCGCAAAGCTGGAGAAAAAAGAGCGGGAGAGAGCGACTATATTTTGCACTGTACTTTGTTGGCACTATGCTTCTGTACTCTACTACTTTTTAAAACGTCTAGAATTATAATACTATGTTCATGCAATGCATTCTTTCAAATTGACAACCTCAGCAATGTTGACACTTTCAGGTAGATGTATGCAGTCTTAGTTGAGTACTTACTTATAAAATAAGGAGATTGTATTTTTGACTATTTCAATGTTTTTATCTTATTTAACTTTTTGGCATGATTTACGTGATTTGGCATGTAAATGTGCATGTCAATGTGGCTTTTACATGCCACTAAACCCAACTAATTTTTAATTAAATTAAATTAAATGTAGAGAGGCAGAGTAGGAGAAGGGAGTTGGGGTGAAATATGCAGTATGAAGACTATTCAAAAACAAAACATGGTTTTATTAAAATATGTGCCAATACAATGATATAAAAACCAATGCAGACCACAAGGAAAAACAGTCTGTGTTGCCAAAGCCACAAGGGTGAGGCGGTTCAATTGTGCTGTTTTATGCAGCTTCTAAATTATAGACAGCATTGTTTTAGAAATGACATCCTGATATGGTCACGATATAGACATAGATAGATTATAGATATATAATATACTTATATTGATTCATCATTTAAGCTAGACAAACCTACAATGCTGTAGTCTTGACTTTTGACTTTCTAAACATCCTTCGGTTTTTGCAGCCATGTGAACCACACTATAAAATGTTTATAGTACGGTGTGTGTGTGTGTGTGTGTGTGTTACTCAGATATATTACAGATATAAATATACTTATATTCATTCATCATTTAAGCTAGACAAACCTTCTACAACACTATAATATGATGCTGTAGTTGCTCCTAGGTCTTGATTTTTGACTTTCTAAACATCCTTCAGTTTTTGCAGAAATGCTAAAGTGTAGGCTAATGAACCACACTATAAAATGTTTATAGTATGGTGTGTGTGTGTGTGTGCGTGTGTGCGTGCGCGCGTGTGTGTGTTACTCAGTAACCATAACCACGGTATCATTAGTATAATTAGATATAGTTTATATTTCACATTGTGTTTGGCGTCCTTATATCAAACTGTCACAACTCAAGATCGCTTTCCATTGCTGCACACCGCCCCCTGCCGGCCACGCCGGGGCGTTGCGTCACTCGAAGCCGGTGGTGACGTCGTCAAACTGCGACGGCAAAACCGCAAGCGCCACACTTCTGTGCGCCGCCCGTCCAGCCATCCATGGTTGCGCCCAGGAATTGTACAGAATTGCCTGCCCTAAAGATTAACGAGTACTGAGAGTATGTATCCTCCGTGCAGCCACACGCTTACATTTCCAAACGGTGTTTGAATTTAAAGCTCCGGTTTCGGCGTTGGAGAAGTTGGGGGGACGGAAAATAAACTTTCGCCCCGCCGCCCACTGCTGCATGTATCTCAAATTCGGGCGGCATTTTGCTTTATTCACCTGAGCGCATAGCAGTCGAGCTAAATAAATGTGTTTTTACAATTCATACGAGCAATGTTTTTTTTTTTTTTTAAATCCGCAATACGTGTCGCTGTGTGTGGTAGTCAGCAAGCTAAAGGTTAGCTTGACTGTCGTTAGCATGGTCAACTAGCGCCCCCCCCCCCCACCAGTGTGTGTTGCAGCGTCCATCTCAGTGGGTGGTGGTGGTGGTGATGTAGACATGAGCTTATGACTTATGACGGATGTAACTGGCTGGTGGTATATTACATGTGCTGTTCATACCCACGGATATTACCACTAGCATGCACCCCCCCCCCCCCCCTTTTCCAGAGTCTCATTCACTCGCATGTAATAGCTAATGTTAGCTGTCAACAATACAAGTTGGCAGCTATCTTATGATCCTCACCCACCTCACACCTCATGTTTTTTTTCTTTGTCAGTTGTTTAACGTTAGACCTCTATTGCACTTATAATTACATTCAATGGGACCTCTTCCACTGTGACACTACGGTGAGCTAAGTTATGATTGTAAGTATGTCGCTTATGATTGAATATGCCTTACTTGTATTCCCTGCGTTAGGTCGTTGCGAACTGCGCCAGTCATGAGCTTATTCGGTACTGCGACCACTTTCGGAGCCGGGGGAACAGGTGTTTTTGGAGCCACGACGACAGACAGCCACAATCCAATGAAGGTACGCACATGAAGTAGTTGTCTCAGCGATCCCTTTAAATACCTTAACCTGGCGCCCAACACGGCGCTTGCCTCAGTACACGTCATCGGACTGTCCAGTTTGAGCGGGTGTGTTTTTTTTGGGTTCTGCTCCTGACTGGATGTTCCCCTCACGCCCGCTACAGGATGTGGAGGTGACCTCGCCGCCCGACGACAGCATCAGCTGCCTGGCCTTCAGTCCGCCCACCATGGCCGGCAACTTCCTGATCGGTGGCTCGTGGGCCAATGACGTGAGAGCTTTGTCTGCCACCACACAAAGATGCTTAACCAGATAGGTTATAGGCGTATAGGCCTACACATAGTAGGCCTATACTCACCGAATGCCTATTCTCACTGTGAGTGAGTATAGGTACACTCACCTATTCTCACAGTGTCCTTGCACCAGGTCATTGGAAATTCAAAATAGAATGAAGATTTTGACATCTTCATTCTAACATTTCCATTTTGTTCTCTTTGGCTTTTGGACCTTACTTCCATGGCTTTCTAGAGAGCCAAACAGTCACCTGTGTGATGTCTGTCAGTTTGCAGTTGGCCTTTGCTAGCGGACACCGGAAAAAACAATACACTTCACACACAGTAGCTTCGTCAACCCACTCTGGTGGAACTACCACTGCTGGGTGATCAAAAGCACGTCACTACTTGTGTGTCACTTGTGATTTTTTTGCGGCGACCACCGACAGCCAGTTCCTAATATTCATAATACTGCAAACACAAGGGCTTTCATCAGTGGGCCATAGGCTCAGTCACCATTGGGCTACTTCATTTGGCAATAAATAGGGACTTAACAGACATTTATGTACATAGCAATGACTGGATCATGTTGGATGTTGTGTGACTGCAGGTGCGGTGCTGGGAGGTGCAGGATAATGGACAGACCGTTCCCAAGGCTCAGCAGATGCATACGGGCCCAGTGCTGGACGTGTGCTGGAGTGATGTAAGATCCCCATAGTACTTTGTTTCTTAATATGATTTACTATGCTTCTTGTTTGTTTGTGTGTGTGTGTGTTTGTTCTATGCCAATAGAATTCATGTTGGTTTCTCTTTGTTGAAAATGACTAATTACAGTATGCAGTATCCTGCTATTGCATTTTGCTGCTTTATATGAGTGAAATGACAAGCATGTCTACTCTTCCATCATGTATCCATATAGCTGGTCAAAACGGTTGACTGTACCATGAATAAAACATCTCAACATCATGTCTGTTCTGTTGAGCAGGACGGAAGCAAAGTGTTCACCGCGTCCTGTGACAAGACGGCCAAGATGTGGGACCTCAACAGCAACCAGGCCATGCAGATTGCACAGGTGAGGCCATGTGTAGTCTCACATTATCTAAAGTTGATAAGCTAAAATCTGGGTGAACGGGGGGGTTTCACTTTCTTTTGCTTCATATTTATTTCGACCAATCATGTTGCTAGAGGTGGGGATCTGCAAGCCCATAACAGTTATTATTTACTGTTATTTGTAGTATTGTGATACTGCAAAACATTTGCGATACTTCAGTGAATTGATTTTTTTTCCCGCACCCCTACTGCACACACAAGAACACAGTACACAGCATCCCAGCTTGAGTGCTTTTTACAATGTTACAATGACCTACATAATCTGATTTCAAACGTAAACTTTATTTCACCCTTTAGCATGATGGGCCAATCAAATCGATCCACTGGATTAAAGCTCCCAACTACAGCTGTATCATGACTGGTAGCTGGGACAAAACACTGAAGGTAAAACTCTATATTCATATTCATACAGCTATTCTCTAGACAGAACATAGCCAGAACCTTCTCCTATGTTTTTCGTTATTTGTTATTAGTAAAATGAGCTATAGAGTCAAGTATTGTAACTCATCTGCTAGGGCTGGGCATTAATTCAATTATCATTAATTGTCTTTGAATGGTATTGTATCCTCATGAAATGAAGATATCGACGTATCGTGATACCCAGTTTTATAGTATAAATGAATTACGATGAGTATGCCCGATGCTATTAGTATACCAATTCATTAGTACAGAATTAGTCTGATAATACCATACTGCAAATGTCCATATACTTTAATGTAATGACCCTCAGTTAAACTGTTTAGAATAGTCTTTTGAATTCATATGCATATCGCGATATTTATCGATATCGTGTAAAATTCCCACCAAGTAAGGTGGTACTACATTTTTCCATATCGCCCAGCCCTACAATCTGCATCCTCTGAAAAATGAAATGCATAACAAAAGTCATTTTTAAAGTAAGTACAAAATAAAAATGTCCCTGTATCTGTCTTCTTTGCCCCGCCTAGTTCTGGGACACGCGCTCCCCCAACCCCATGCTGTCTCTGACAATGACCGAGAGATGCTACTGCGCTGATGTGGTCAGTCATCTAAACACTTCCTGATGGAAAAACACTGCTGTTCAGGATGCCCTTCACGTTACGCAGTTGGACCTTATGTTTTGTCATGTTGACTTTAAAGCTATGTATATTTTGAATACATGCATAGTTATTGTACATTTCCAGATGCACATTTTATTTATTCTGTGTACATACACTTTTTGTAAATACGCACATATTGTTATATTTTTACATCTCACTGTATTTCTTTGTGTTATTTCCTTAAAAAATACTTCCATTCTATTCCCTTTCTTCTGCAATCTTGAGCGGAGCAATTTTTGAATGGAAACATAATCATAATCAATAAAAACGTCTGGATGTGAATGTTGCGGTCGTCTGTGCAGGTCTACCCCATGGCGGTGTTGGCTACAGCGGAGAGGGGACTCATCGTGTACCAGCTGGAGAACCAGCCCTCGGAGTTCCGAAGGATAGACTCTCCCCTCAAGCATCAGGTACTGGACTTCACAAAGCTTACATCATAACCTGTCATACCAGGAGCTATACAAAGATTCAAGATGTACTTTATTGTCCTACAAAGTGGAAAATGTGCTCTGGTTTCCTCCCACACCAAAAACATCCATGATAGGTTAATGTCTCTTACTTATAGTTTACATTCATGTTCATCGCTGTCTGCACCGGGGATAAGAGGGAAACGCAATTTCATTCTCTGTATGTCGTGTACATATGGCAGCATTGACAAATAAAGTAACTTGAACTTGAACTTACTTAATACTCCTGACCTAGGGACCAGCAGTAGACCTGGAGTTGGTTACCGGGCGCTGCACTGCGGCTGCCCACTGCTTCTAGTGCTGCAGCTAGTGATGGGTCAAATGCAGAGATCACATTTCGTTGTGTACTTGTGCAATGACAAATATAGATTCTTCTTCTTCGTACGACCATGCCTTATTCAGCCTTAACCAAACTATGGTGTCCCATGTAATCAAAGTGACTGTTTTTCTTTTAGCACCGCTGTGTGGCCATCTTCAAAGACAAGCAGAACAAACCCACAGGCTTCGCCCTGGGGAGCATTGAGGGCCGCGTGGCCATCCACTACATCAACCCCCCCAACCCGTAAGTGTTCATCCAGTAAACTGTTTCTAATGAACCACATGTCCATGTGGGTCTTCAAATGAGCCTAGTGTTTACTGTGTGGTGTTCTGGCAGTTATATTGAACTTTTTCACTTGGTCTAGTGTTCAAAAAGTAAACGACAATGGCAATAAATAATAATATCGAATTGCAATACCGGCACCCAAGTATTGTGATAGTATTGAATCGGGAGATAAGCATATCGTATTTTTAATGCACCTTTTTTTTTTCAGGGCCAAAGACAACTTCACCTTCAAGTGCCACAGGTCTAACGGAACAAACACAGCCACACCACAGGACATCTACGCTGTAAGTGTGACGGTCCAGGATCTGTGCAATGACTGATGGTCCTGTCGCCTTGTCTAGGATATACACTTCATATGTATGACAGGATCGTCCGGTGGTTGGGGGGTTAGAGTCTCAGCTAAAAGTTTCTGGGTTCCAACTCCAGTCTCTGCAGTCACCTCTCTGCATCCTTGAGCAAGATGCCCCAAACCCCTACCTCCTCCTCAATGATATATGTATCCAAGTAAAAAATATGTACAAAATCATACATAACTTCTTATAATCTTCTAATAAATCCAGTTATAACATCAGGAAAACATGACATCGGGGAAAGGGAATACCAGTTTCACTGGTTGCAAATCCAGCGTTTTTGTGCGAAGCCCCATCAACGACCCTTACACCCGACTTCCTTCCTGCATTCCCCCTGTTCTCAGGTGAACGCCATCTCCTTCCACCCGGTCCATGGCACCTTGGCCACCGTGGGCTCGGACGGCCGCTTCAGCTTCTGGGACAAAGACGCGCGCACCAAGCTGAAGACGTCGGAGCAGCTGGATCAGCCCATCACCGCCTGCTGCTTCAACAGCAATGGCAACATCTTCGCCTACGCCTCCAGCTACGACTGGTCCAAGGTGGGAGGAGCTACTAATGCTCACACTAATGCTAACCCTGCTGTAGGGAGCGAGTAGCCTGGAAAACTTAAAAATGTTTTCCAGGCCTGGAAATGTTTTTGGAAATAATGGCATAACCATAAGCTTTAGGAAAAGTAATGAAAATTCAACCACGGGCAGAATTTTAGTGTTTTTTTGTCAATTTGAAAATGTAAATTACAGGAATTGTAAGTAAGTAAAGTAAGCCTGTATTCATTACACTGCTCAAATACATCACAATTTGGTATGAATCTATGGAAAAGTCCTAGAAAGGTTTTTAAATTGAATGAGAAAATAAGCATGGGAGCCCTGCTGCGAGCTTGTGTTTTATTTGCTTTGGCAGATACAGCTGGCCTCCCATTCAGACAGATTTCCAGCCAACCTCAAACTTTTATCTTATATGGAGCGGGTTTGATACGATGACTGTACAGAGGAGCGCCGTTGAGGCAAAACAAATGTAAACAACCAAGATGGCTGCCAATTATGTGGAACAGTCTGTTTTGAATCCGCTATCGTGACAGTATTAAACAAACAGGACAGTACATTTACTCTGAAAGAAGACGGGATTTGGTAAAAGTTTAATTTTACCTACTGGCGCTGCTGGTCGCCAAACAAAACTTAACATATCTATATGGTATGAAAGTCAAGTCATTAGAATATCATATATATTTTACAAACATAATTATATATATACCTGTTTTTATAACATAACCTCATACATGTTAGCATAACTCAATTCCCTGAAGTTTTAAGATGTGTATTAGCAACACTTGCGTTGCGTTACTCAACATAACCTCAACAGAACGTAGATATCATCGGTCTCTGCAGATAAAAGGTCAGTCTGTGGACTAGGGTCTCTAACTATTGCATCTTGTTGATTCCCCCCCCCCCCCCCCCCCCCCCCCCCCCCAGGGCCATGAGTACTACAACCCCCAGAAGAAGAACTACATCTTCCTGCGGAACGCGGCCGAGGAGCTCAAGCCTCGGAACAAGAAATGGTGAGAGGAAGGGGAGGCGGGGCAGCTGCTGTTAACCAGGACACCGTGGTCCCCAGACATGGCTGCCCTGCTTCCGCAACAGGACATTTTTTCCCATTGTCAGTGTGTTTTAACCCTGTGCTGCTACTGCCAGTTACGTGCTTATAAGTGAGAGTTTACCAACTGGCTTTGCTCCTCTAGATTCAGCTTATTGATGGAGACAAACGATGGAGCTGACTTGCATTTGATAGAATTGCACTAAGAATGTATGGATACTGTATGAATTCTGTTGTCAGGCGCTGCTTATGAATTTACTTACTTGACACACAGTTGTTTTTCAAGCACTTTGCAATGTATTTATTTGTTTTTTTGTAGTGAGTGTGATTAGCGGAGGGTTACTTAAACCGACGTCTAAGCAAACTGTCGATCGTAGCGATTAGAGATTTTGTATAGTTAAGAGTCACTGTAGTAGTGTTTTAGTGGTGTTTGAGTTGTAAATCAAGACACTGTACAATCCACCACAATGAGAAGAAGAAACCTTTGGAACAATAAAGGTCCAGACACGCTGGTAAACATGAGGTTTGGTACTGACGTCTCCTTCCTGTCCTCAGATGCGCCACGCTGAGTCACGATCGTGCCGTTGTGGGGGGATGCGGCGGAAGACCTGCTGCTTTAGTGTGTGTGTGCGTGTGTGTGTGTCATCATGTATATATACACAGAAAGCACCTTCCTTTTCGCCAAAACCCCTGGACCAATGCGGTGGTGCTGCAAAGTGTGCATGGACCAATCAACAGAGCCCGCAACCCAACTTGGCATAGATGGCAGCTGCATGGCCTCATTGGTCTCGGAGGTCGTCGTCGTGGAGAAAGGGGCGGGGCTTAGGTTGTCATTCATCTTGGTATTTTTTCGTTGGATTCCTGCAACTCTTCTTTTTTTTTACGACAGCTTTTCAAAAAAGACTTTACGTTCCCGGTCGACTTGCTGTTACTCCATGGTGTAGTCCAACTAATGATGATGCTGAGATGTGAAATAAATTACTCTGCGTATCGTTTAATTTTCTCACAATGTTCCAACTTGAAGTTGATTAAAAAGGAATACTGTTGTTGATGTGATGTGTATATATAGGCCATATATATATATTTGTTTTGTTTTGTTTTTTTATAGTGTATTTGACACACAGTAGGCCTACCTACTGCATATATATTTTGGCTTGAAACGGCGTCACGACACGAACCATGGCTACATCCAATTCCTCCATCCATGCGGGTTTAGTCTTATCACAACTTTGCACAGGCCATGCAACCAACCTGATATATCACCTAGCCTAGATGATATTTGTTAGGTATAGGTTTAATATGGCTTAACCCCCCCCCGCCACCAGCAGGTGGTGCAGTCCTCCATACATACATCCATACGTACTAAAGCAGAGCCGTAGTCGGACTGGCGGTTGGCACAATAAACACACATGGGGGACCCCGAAGATCAAAGAGGGGAGACGGACTCTCCATCCACGGGTCGACAAGTGGCTGGATGATGTTGAAGAGGAGGACGTGTCGGCAGGATGGGGGGGGGGGGGGGGGGGGGCCGGGACGGTGAAAAGTTTCCCACTTCGCGGAGGGCGAGGTGTGAAACGATGGCCATTGTACTGAGGTCATTAAGCGCGTCACCCTCGTGTCATCGACCTGTTGGTCGGTACTTCACAGGGGACCTCCAGCGGTGACTGGTGTCGGTATCCTCACCCCTGCGCCCCCCCCCACCCCCCAGACTACCGTCTCCTTGCAGGGAGATGAAGGCTTTTTTCAATGAGGGTTGGCACCCCGCGGTGCAGCGCATCACAGCCTCTCTCTCTCTCGCTCTCATCGATGGCCACGTTTATAACGGGGGGATGTAAGGTTTCCCTTTCTTATCCTATCCTATCCCGGGATAGGATAAGAAAGGGAGGGGGGTGATTTGGACATGTCCTAACTTGGCCACGTTTCATGCGTGCATGCGTGCATCCGTCGTCGTATTTCGTAAAGCGCGCTTCCTTGTATGGCATGCTTTCAATGCGCGTGTGTGTGTGTGTGTGGTGGTGGTGGTGGTGGTGGGGGGGGGGGGGGGTGGGGGGGTGGGGGTGGGAGAGACCTCGTGGGGCTGGTTAACGACATGCAAACTTGAGGCAAATCACTGGGAAATGTGGTCGGGGGGGGGGGGACTTGGACTTGCCATGTGGGTACCACTGAAAACACGGGTTGTACATGACGAGGTGATGGGGGGGGGGGGGGGGGGGGGGGGGAGTCAGACATCACACACACACACACATGCACACTATAACTCAAAAGATGAGGCCATTATGTGATGTAGCTGTTTGATTTGCCGGCGTCCCTCCCCCCTCCCTCCCTTCCTCCCTTCCTCCCCCCTTTAAAAAAAAAAAGTATTTTGTTAAGTTTATTTTACTTCCCCTTTTCAGTCAGCATTAGACAAAGCAACACGTGTGTGTGTGTGAGGGGGGGGGGGGGGGGGGGCTTGGATGTACAGCACTAGAGGCTTTCCTTTGTGTGGTACAGAAGGACAAAAGCAGGTGCAAGAGGGGGGACGCTTGTATAGGCGGGGAGGATGGGGGAGAGGAGGGGGGGGAGAGAGAGAGGAGGAGGAGGAGACAAAGTTGTCACTCGGACTGCGCACCGATTGGTCGGCCGTCCCGGATGGGCGTGGCCAAATCCGGCGAAGTATTACATCCCAGTGCCGGAACATTTTACACTCACACACACACACACACACTGGCGGACAGGCAGAAAGACAGACAGACAGGACTGTAACAAGCTGTTGGAGACCTTGCAACGTGAGTCGAGGCTGACTGAGTGTGTGAGAGAGAGGGAGAGAGAGTGTGTGTGTGAGACACAGAGAGAGAGAGAGGGAGAGAAAGAGGGAGATACATGCCTACATAGACGCAGGTCGTGCGTAAAGGACGCGCCACAAACGGGGGGGAAGCGCAACAGACGCGAGAAGACATCTGGAGCACCTGAACTATTATTTTTATTTTGTATTATTTTGATATTTCATATTAATGCTGGGAAGTTCCTAGAAACACCACCACCCCTGGACCCCCCCCCTTACCCCGACCCCATCTCATCTCAAGGACCGACCCTCACCCTCAGCACCCTCACCCTCCTCACCCCAGGGTGCCTCAATGCTTCTGCACCCTCTGATGAACGGGGCCCTGGAGGTCATGCACGCCGGCGGCGCCCAGAAGGACACCACGTTCACCAAGATCTTCGTGGGGGGGCTGCCGTACCACACCAGCGACGCGTCGCTGCGCAAGTACTTCGAGGCGTTCGGGGACATCGACGAGGCGGTGGTCATCACGGACCGGCAGACCGGCAAGTCCCGGGGATACGGCTTCGTAAGTGTCCCCCCACCTTCCCCCCCTTGAACCCCTGAGTCTGTCTCTGGCTCTCTGTCTGTGTCTCTGGTTTCTCTGTCTCTCTCTGTCGGTGTCTGTGTCTCCCTGTCTGTCTCTCGGTCTCTCTCTGTCTTGTCTCTCGATGTCTGTCTCTCTGTCTCTCGGTCTCTGTCTGTATCTGTCTGTATCTGTCTCTCGGTCTCTGTCTGTATCTCTCTATCTCTCGGTCTCTGTCTGTATCTCTCTGTCTCTCGGTCTCTCTGTCTCTGTCTCTCTCTCTCACACACACACACACACACACACACACACACACAACACACTCGTACCGTGGTTGTGTATGGGTGGCTGTGGTCTTGGTCTAGGTCTTGCCTTCGACCTCTGTTGTCGCCGTGTATTTTTACGCGTGCGTAATATCGGGGGAAAAGGACAAAAAGAAGAATATATGTATAAATATAAATATATAGCCTATTAAATAAAACAAAAAGGGCAACACGTCAAATATAATCCAACATTGAATACCAAGTCGCTCCTCTGTGTGTGTGTGTGTTTGCTTTGCTGGCTGTTATTTTAGCCTAATAAGGATGAGGGCGCGCTAAGTTGATGGTTTTTACTAAGAAGATTATATCTCAACATATGTCTGTGTGTGTGTGTCCACCCCTGACCCCCTTAAACGTACTAATTCACCTCGCCCCCCCCCCCCCCCCCCCCCCCCCCCCCCCCCCCCCCCCCCCCCGTGCTGTGCTGGGCCCCTCCAGGAGCCGGCTTATCGCGTTGAACCAGTAGGCCCCCAGTGTGCAGCAGTCTCCTCCTGCTTTATATGGTGCTCTTGGAGCCAAGTTGTTGGGGACGACAACATCCTCGCAATGCGTGGTCCACGTTAAACACAGGGGCCAGGGGCAATATAATGGCTTAAACCCACATACAATCAGGTTGGGCCCCATGGTAGAGCAGATTTTGGCGAAGGGGGCAAGTTGGTCCACCTCCATGCCAAGGCCTGTTTGGTGAAGTGGCCTTTTTGTGGAGGCATTGCATCATACCGTGACAGCTATTTGGTTGAATAGTGTTGAGTAACCCATGATTCATTTCCTCCCCATGTACTTGTTTTTGAAGTGTAGTGCCCCTACGGTACATTTGGATACGTTTGGGGTTGGAGGAGTTGGAGTCTATAAATCCACAAATTAATAGAAACTAGTTTAATGCTCGACTAAATGGCGGTTTGTCTCTCTTAAGACAAAGCCGGCTGTGCTGCCTTTTGACACAAAGAACCGCAGCGGCAGCAGAAATGCAAATATTTACCAGAACCTGGGCGAGATTCACCGCCAATAAAACTGGGGCAGGCCAAAGATGGGTAGGAAAACTGTTGTGTGTGTGTGTGTGTGTGTGTGTGCGCGCGTGTTTACTTCGTTACTCCAGACCGGTAAGACAATGGCACTCATTGTTTACGCATCAGCTTTCAGGCTCACAAGAGAAACGTCCGTGTTTGCGTGCAGCGGATGTCGAAGGGCTTCGCCCCGCGGGGCCTGGTGTTTCAGGTTGGACAGGCTTGGGGCCATGGAGGTGCTTGTCCAACGCACTGCACGACTACATACACACACACATCTTCTTCTGCTTCTACTTCTTCTTCTCATGGTATAGTTGGAACCTGCTGATCCTGTTGCTCAGTATTGTTTTAGTGTGTGTGTTTTTTCTGCTGGTAGCAGTGCACAGACTACCTTCCTTCATTTAACATGGGGGGAAAACAACAAACACACACACACGCACTTGCCTACAGGTGGATTAGCCGAGTCTTGTCTCAGCAGGGCTCTGCTGCGACGCCGCGTAAACAAGGTCCTTGTTCCCGCGCCTGTATGTTCACAACACGTGCCCTGGAGTGGCCCTGTCACGGTTCACATCTTTCCAGTTGTCAAACCTTACTGGTGTCTATTATAGCTGACAGAGACGTGGCTCTGAAGTCTCTTTGCGCAACTCAATTCCTCTGAGTTGGCATAAAACTGATCCTTCAAAACAGACGGGCACGTCTAATGCCAGCAAGAAGACAGCAGGGACAGACCCGTAGCAATCTCCTTAATATCTCCTCTCTAATTGGATAAGCTTCTTGATATTCATCCCAGATTCATATTTCAGCAGGTCTGCCCGCGCTGTTGTCAAGCACCAGGCTGGCCAGCATGTGCTGCTGAGGGCATTCCCCAAAAGCGGCTCCATGTGTTCAGATTTCATTTATTTTGAGTTTAATGAAATCCACAACAGTGTGGCAGTTATGTGTGGGCATCTCGGTGCAACATCGGTTATAAACGCTAGCTGGATTCCTCTTCCAACCCCCCCCCCCCCCCCCCCCCCCCCATGAGGCCCATGGAGTTATTCTGTTGGTTCAACGGACTCAAAAGCTATTGTTTTTGCAGTGTTTCAGTGGGCATAACCGCAGTCCTCTGGACCTCTGGTGTCAAGATGAAAACAATTTGTCGTTTGTTTCTATAATCATGTCTTTGTGCCACTCCTCCACCAGGTGACCATGACCGACCGGGGCGCAGCGGACAGGGCGTGTAAGGACCCCAACCCCATCATCGACGGCCGCAAGGCCAACGTCAACCTGGCGTACCTGGGGGCCAAGCCTCGGAGTATGCAGACAGGTGAGGAGCACGCGGGTGAGCACTCTTTTTTTCCCTTTTTTTAATCTCTTTTTCTTTTCTTTTTTTTCCCCCTGGTCTTTCTTAGACGTTACATTGTGTGTTTTGCCTGAAACAAGTCCGACCTCTGTCCGGCGCCAGCACAACGGAGAGACTCTGCCTGTGTCTCACTGTGCCCATTGTGCATTGTTCCCGTGGTCCTCCTCTGTAAAATGCAAATGGTGTGTTTGACAGCCGGCCTTCTCTCTCTCTCTCTCTCTCCCTGTCTCTCTCTCTCTCTCTCTCTCTCTTCCAGGCATCTCCATCGGAGTGCAGCCCATTCACCCTGCGCTTGTCCAGAGGCAGTATGGGTAAGCAAATGTGGAGTGGGCGTTGCTTTTTGTGTGTGTGTCTGTAATAGCCTCTCTGCTGTCGGACCAGGCTACATTCTGTTGTAATAGCCTCTCTGCTATGTCACCAGGCCACAATTATGATGCGACGATCCAATGCTAACTAACCAGACTACAATCTTCCATTATGTTCACTTGTAATGGCCTCTGTGCTCAGTCACCATCAGGCAATTAAATGTTCTCCTTTTTTTTTTTATAGCCTCTGTGCTAACCTGTCCGGCTACTATCTCGCAAAACTTGTGAAATTTTCCTGGCAGGCACCCTGTCAACTGTTTGTTGTGTCAGCACAAAATACCGTGAAGCCTTTTTTTTTTTTCCTTTTTTTTTTACCATGAAGTTGTTGTTTTTTTCTTGTTTGCATTGTGTTGAAGGGTTTTTCAGGATTTGACAGTTGGAAATCTAATCGTCTAACTATGTCAAAACAATCCAGCTGTACATGTCTGACTGCTTTTACTTTTTGGACGCCGCGGTTGCGCTTCCCTGTCCGGCATGCGGATGCAGAAATACCCAAAGACCTGTAGCTTGCTAATCGCGCAGTAAAACAACATTCGCGAAAAGTCTCTTATCAAAAGCTGCATTATGAAGTGTAACGCCGTGTGCAAATAATTCACAATTGAAGGGGATTTCTTAGCTGCGTGATATATGACGGCGCTTGGAGATAAGAGCGAAATGGATGTCTAAATGTATCCCAGTTCATATCCCGGGGGTTCATGTCAGAGGAAGCTGGTAGTTCCCTCTCGGGACTTCCCGTTTCCGTGGTTACTGGTGGAAAACGGGGCAGCCGTGCGGGCTCCTCTGTGGCATATGTCTGACAGGTGCTGGCCTCTTATTACAGCCTCTAACACCACCGCCACACCTCCCCCCCCCCCCCCACACACACACACACCCTCACCCCTTAATCTCTGGTGACCAGTATCCCAGAGAGAGAGAGAGAGATGGGAAGCGAGAGAGATGTATAACACATGTACAGACAGAGGGAGAGAGAGGGAGAGCACCTGTTGGCCTGTCTATAGTCCGCCTGGCAGACTGGAGGCCTGGCTGGAATACATGAGCACACATGGGACCCTTTTCCTTTATCCCCCCCCCCCCCACCCAGCCCAGAGGCCCTGTGTGGCTGCCGAAACATGTCACCTGAGGTGTGTGTGTGTGTGTGTGTGTGTGTGTGTGGGTTGGTGGGTGGGTGGGAGACAGAACAGAAAACAGGGTCTAGAAGAGGTCACGCAGGCCAGGAACGGTCACTGGGAGGGAGGGAGGGAGGGAGGGAGGGAGGGAGGGAGGGAGGGAGGGGAGGGGGGCTCTGCTACCCTCCCTCCATAATGCCACTGAACTGCCACATTCACCCGTGTATTTCTTTCACCTCTTTTTTTTTTGTTTTTTTTTGTTTCCATTTGTCTCATCACAATGATATTTCTACCAAAGTGTCAGGCAGCCATTAGATGGAGAAACTGAAAACTGACACCCTTGTGAGACTGTCAGAAGGGGTGAGTGGGGGTGGGGGGGCGGGGGGGTGGGGTTTAAGGTGCTTGTGAGGGGTCCGCCCCAATCGCGCGTAAAACGTCTTGCGGGACAAAAGACGCGCGTTCCCAAATGTGGACTAGCGGCGCGTTGCTGCCCCCCCCCCCCCCCCCACGCTAGGGACCATGACACTGAGACGCAGGTGGAAGCAGTTTGACGATATTCGCTCGTAGAAATTAGGGCATATTTTTTTGTTGTAAAGACTGGACATTGGACAATATTTCACACTATTAGATATAGATATATTAGATATAGAAGATGTGTGAAACGTTGTCCAACGCGTACACTTTTAAACAACTTTTAAATGAGCTATTCAGATGAGGAAGCAAAATAGGGGGAATACCGAACGTCAAAAGGAATTCATCATCGCGGCTCTAATTGCGTGCGTGCGTGTGTGTTACCGTCCGTCTGAAACAAAGCAAATGTTTTAAATGTCTCTTAAACGAAATGTTACGATAGGCTATAGTATGTAGTTGCGCGGCAGTCACACCCTCGCACCGTCGGGTGACAACGGCTTGTGAGTCTTGTCGGGTGGGGGTGGGTGGGTGTTAATGGGGGGGGGAAGGTGTTAATGGCGGGGGGGCGGGGGGGGGTAATACACTGGAGCTCCTCTGTGGCGGCTTAATGAGGCTAGGTGCACCCTGGGAAACAAACCTCTGCCGGCGTTGAACAAAGCACCTCCTTTTTTTGTGGTCTTTTTTTGTTTTCTCGGAACGCAGTCCCTTTTATTTTTGATCGATGTTGTTTGACGGTAGTTTCGAGCCAAGGGTAGTGGCAGACATTCGAGATAAGGCATTAACAGACACACCGTAATGCTATTACCGTAATGGCTCACTGTTTCTCTACCAGGGGAATCTCCCAGCGCGGCTCTGCCGAGAAAGACATGATGGCAGACACCCAACCACAGTCCAGTCGGCACAAAACAAAACTGACCTCTGACCTTTTTTTTTTTTTACTCCTCATCCACATCGCCTCCCCTCCCCCAGCGCTCTGCTCCCTCGTTCCCCTCCAAGTTGCCAGGGTCTTGTAATACACACACATCATATATGTATGCATGTTATTGTTGTGTATAGAGGCATTATGTGCTTTGAACCCGTCCGTGGCGGAGCCCCAGTCGGGTCACTAGACATTATGCTTGGGTCAAGGCCAAATTCCCCCGGGAGCGACGCGCACATTAAAGCGGCTGGGGCTCATCATTACATATGTGCTCGCAGTGAATGTAGGCTGTGCGTTGCCGCCAGCGCTGCATGTAAGTCCATCTTTTTTTTTCTTCTTTTTTTTTTAAATAAGTGTGCTGGGGACTCAATGCCTCTTTGTTGCCACAGCGGGGCTAAAGTTCACATGTGGGTGGAGAGTGGCCTTCATTTACTTATGCGTACGCGTTACAAGTGAATGTGCACTCATTGTGTGTGTGTTCGGAGGGCGCTGCCAGTAGCAACCTCCTGTCCCCCCCCCTCACCCCCCCCCCCCCACCCCCCCCATCGCCGCCGCCTCCTCTCCCCTACACTTGGCAGATGCCCCTGTGCAACAGAGGAATCTGCAGCCTCCTATTCTTCCAGAGAAAAGTGTGTGTGTCTCTCTCCCTCTCACTGTTCCCTCACCCCTCCCTCACCCCCCTCCCCCTTTCCTCAGTATGGCTAAAACTGGCCACATGAGAGTAGCCTCTCTGCTAAAGCTGGCAACACGGGGTTAGCGTCTCTGCTACAACTGCCGGTAGGTCTCTGGGCCTGAAATGTGGCCATGTCGTTGATCTCCAGGCTTGGCGAGTGACTCCTTCTTTCCTCTCCTCCCTTTTTCTCTCCTTCCCTGTATTTATTTATTTATTTTTTTCCTTGGTGGTTTTATTGTAATAATCGCATCCCTTTTTGTCTGACTGTTGACTGGCCTCGTGCCACAAGACGTCCATGTCATTGCTCACTGTTGACCACAGACAATCGTGTCACACCTCCCTCCCTCCCTCCCTCCCTCCCTCCCTCCCTCCCTCCCTCCCTCCCTCCCTCCCTCCCTCGCTGCCAGCTGACCAGAACCTTTCACAGGGGCTGGGGGGACACAAGAAGATGGGCCACGGTGCCAGGGTCTGGCGCCTCGTTCCACGAGGAGGGGGGTTTTGGACAAGGCTAAAGGCTGTCCCTCCCCGCCCACCAAAACCCCCCCACATCCCTAGACCACCGGTCAGCCCCTCTTCCCCAAGGTGCCCGATGGCCTGAGAGTGCAGTTCAGTGTGGTGTGCTGTGATGGAGTGGTCCTTTTTATCTTCTCCTTTCGTCGTTTCTTTTTGGGTTTTTCCCCCCCTCTGTGTGTGTGTGTGTGTGTGCGTGTGTGTGTGTGCGTGTGTGATTATTAAGTGTGAAGAGGTTGCGCTGATTGTAGCGCAACCCTTCTCCTTTTAAGGCATGGTTTTGGGGGTTGCAGCGGTGGCCTCGGTGGGCTGTTTGAAGTTCAGCAGTGTTTTGCCGGGGGGGAGATAAGAAAGAGGGGGGAGTGGGTGTGTTTTTCTTTTTTATTTCAATGTGTGCTGTCGCCCTAACTACTGCATGCTTCTCATCGTCTTCGGTTGTTGTTGCTGTGTAGACCTTCGAGCTGCCTCTCATTACTGGAGTGATACAGCCACAGCTCCCACCCAAGTGTGGGGAAAATAACAATGTAATGTATCCAACCAATGCAAAGCCACCATTTAAATTCGGTATTTCTGTGAATGTCATTCATCGGTGTTGAGATGCAGCTATGTGAAGGTCAAGTTGTTGTTATTATTATTGTGTGTGTGTGTGTGTGTGGTGTGCCCTTTCTTGAGAAAGGTATAGTAATATATAATATAGTACCAAACTTTTACATGATCTCCTTGTCCACCAACATTACTTGTCTTAAGGCCAAACTCGACATACTCGCACAGACGTGTACTAAAGTGGATAAAGTAGCAGCTTTAAGACTTGAGTACAGAATAGTCTCCTCTTTTTAACCTGTGCGTGTGTGTGTAAGACAATTTGATGGTGTGAGATTTGCTGTTGCCTTTCTTTGACGACAGTCCAGTGACTTGAATGAATATAAACTAAAGTTGTTATGAAGATTTTTGTCCTTTCCCTTTCTCGTGTTTGTGAACAGATGTGTTTTTGTGGCTAAAGGTTCATTAAAAGGACCACAGACTAGACGACACTTTTTTGTGTTGGTCTGATACTAGGTCTCTCTTCAGATAAGATCTCCCCATGTCCCCACTTCCCCTTATGCACACACACACACCCCAGCTAACGTCGTCACCTGTGACAGCCGGTTTGAGATTTATGCACCAAATGGAGAAATACAAGACGCACTACATCGCCACAGCGCACTTCCCTTTTGTGTGTGTGTGTGTGTGTGTGTGTGTGTGTGTGTGTGTGTATGTGTGTGTGTGTGTGTGTGGAGAGAGCGAGAAGCAGCTGGTAAAACACTCTCCTGGTGCCTGAGCTTGAAAACCTGCCAGTAACTGCTGTCTCTATCCGTCACCCCCACCCGCACCGCCAACCCCCGCCCCCCCACCCCCAACCTAACAGGTTCAGTAGGTTTTTCTAACTGCCAACCTTCGCTGAGCTAATCCTACCTTTTATTATTTTTTTTTCTCTCTTCCCCTCGTTTTTGTGTTTCTTCCTCTACGTGCGATTAGTCATCGGCAGTGTAGAGCGTGAACCACAGACGAGAGGTTCAGCCTGCTACTACAAAGAGTTTATATTCCACACACCCGGAGTGTATATACCACGCACATGCACAGCGTCCCTGTGGAAACCAGGCGCTTTTATGTCCCATCCCGCCTCACTTCAAGCTGTTTATGTAAGTCCCGTCCCCTCCTGCTCTCCCCATTCTAACTCCGTATCTCTCTCACTCTCTCTGTCTCTGTCTCCCTCTCTCTCTCTCTCTCTCTCTCTCTCTCTCTCTCTCTCTCTCTCTCTCTCTCTCTCTCGCCACCCAGGCTAGCCCAGCAGTACCTGTACCCACAGGCCTATGTGCAGCCCAGCCTGGTGTTGCCCACCCAGGTCTCCAGCTCCGTGGGCTCCAGCCCCTACCTGGACTACACCGCGGCCGCCTACTCCCAGTACGCCCAGGCCGCCTTCGATCAGCACTACCCCTACGCCCCGTCGCCGGCCAGCTTCCTGGGCTACACCTACGCCCCCAGCTCCGCCTCCGCCGGCGCCAACACCGCCGCTGCCACGGCGGCCGCCGCCACGAGCCTGGCAGCCATGCACGCCGGCCTCGCCTCCGCCGGTGCCGGCGGCCAATCGCAGGCCTTCCTCCACTACCCGCCACAGCAGCACGTCCAGCCAGAGCGCATGCAGTGAGCGGGGGGACCGACGAGGACAGACGGACGGCTGGACATGCGTGGGAGTTGGTTCTGAGGCTTCAGAACAGAGTTAGGGATGCTCTTTATGTGTCCTTTAGCGGGGGATTTTTCAGGAATAGGGCGAAGACTATTGCACTATGCCATCAGGACAAGACCTTTCCTCCTTCTGGCGAAGGGTTTGAGGGTGGGCGGGGATTAGAGGCCGTGTCTGGCGGGGGGGAGGAATCGAGATACAGGGGATGATAGGGAAGCACAACAGCTATATATATATATATATATATATATATATATATATATATATATATATATATATATATATATATATATATATATATATATATATATATATACTCGCTTCAAAGGGCTTTTGGAAATATTCATCTTTTTTTTCTGTTAATAATAATCATTATCATTGTCTTTTTATTCTTCTAGAAATGTCCTTGTCCATGTTTATTTACCCTGTTATTATCAATGTTCATATTGTTTTTGTCAGCAGAATCCCAGGGTGAGTTCTGTGGTCTTCACCCACAAGCAGGTAGACATGCTTGTGCTGCTTTGGGACAATGGAGATAGGGTTAGAAAGATTGTGTGTGTGGGGGGGGGGGGGTGGAAAACTATTTTGGAGACACACACACAGACACACACACCTACACACACCTTTTTGTTATGCGTTAATGTCAAGCCTACCTTTTTTTCTGTCTTTATTAAAGAGGCCTTAATAAAACAACTTTTTTTTTTTAAAATAAAGTTTTCACCATTTTTTTGTTTTTTTTTGTTTTAACCAGCACTCCATCCCCTTGCAGCAGAATTGAACAAAATGCATCCCATCACGAACCAGCCCCCTGCTGTCACTAGGATACTGGCACATTATTCTGAGGGTCTCGATCCCTGGTTAATCATATGCAGTAATGTGGGCGGGTGAGCGAGGTACAGGAGTGCTGGAGTACGTTTTGTAAGGTAGCCGACACTGAGCTAAGACACCAGTGTATTTATATAATTGTCCTTTTTATGTTCTTGTATTTTCAAACTGTTAATCTGTCACTCTCCAAAGGTCATTCATTGTACAGCATTTTAAAAATGTTTCAATTCAAACAATATTTATGAGTAGGTATTTATAGGAGATTCTAAGTTAAAATGCTTTTTTTTTTGTTAATACAATTTGTGGCACTGAAGGTGTAGCTCTCAGAGAGGCTTACCTGTAAATCCACAGGGACATTTTTTGTATATCCGCTTAGTTTTTATCCTGATGCCATGTTGGTGAATATTTCTTTGGGTAAAACAGCAGCTAGATGCTCTTGTAGTACTCTCTCATGACTTGTGAGACACAAATACTAGACTTGTTTCTATAAGATGTCCTTTACAGTCCATTCAAGGAAGCCATACCAAAAAAATAAAATAAAGACTTTGTATTGTAAAGACAACTAGTAGATTTATTTTTGAGGTTTTTTTGCTTTCATGTTTTTCAAACTTCTTAGGAGTCAGAGGTATGTGTGTGTGGTTGGTTATTGAAGCAGGAGGCCCACTCTTCTCTCTCTCACACACACACACACAACACACACACCGACCACCCCACCCCCCGTTTGTTTTGGGTGTATGAAACGGAGGCACCTCATGGGCCCGTGAGCAACATGTTTAGTGGCTTCGCTTCGTGGTTAGTAAGTCATGGGCCCGGCTCGGTCAGCGTTGGTGCGTAAATTATAATGCTCACTTGTTATTGGGCTCGGTCGGTTTTTTAGGTTGTTATGTCTCAAATGTGTAATCATCTTAAAAATAATAGTCGCTGTTATAGCACGTTCATCTGGAAGTAGGCCAATTAAATCAGCAAAGCACATGAGCGCTACTTGAGCAAATATTTCACTTACAAATGACCAGAATAATAATATTCAGCCTAATGACAAAACCACCAGTGGATAATTATGCAAATGGCGGCGTCTGATTGAAGCACCCTTGTGAAGGGGAAGTGTGTTATGATGCGTGCGTGTCTCATTGCGAGGGCGCTTTGTAGGCGTCGCATTGGCGTCCGTGTGCGAGATAATAAAATGCACGGCAGAAGAGCTCTCCCGACGTGCTGATACTGAGGCCCGGCGGCCAATGGGAGCAGCTCGCAGCTCCTCGTTGCTGAGTCACGTCGTCGGCTCTCATAACACGCCGGTCTCGAGACAAACTGTTTGTTTTTTTAACCAGCGGTTCACTGCAAGTCTCAGCAACAAGTTGTGTCTTCTGCTCTCTTTCCTCCCTCCAGACCTTTTCCACTGATGTTTTCTTTGTTTATTCCTGACTACAGATCTCACCCCCCCCCCCCCCCCTACCAATTGTGGTTTGTCTTCCTCTCCCTCTCGCTCCCCCCCCCCCCCCCCCCTTCTCTCTCTCTCTCTCTCTCTGTCCCTCACCCTCTTTCTTTCATTTATATACACAACAGTTCTGCCTTACGTTTGTGACCCCCCCCCCCCCCCCATCCGCTCTTTACCCAAACACACACATACTTCACTGCCAGAGCTGCTCAAGTCCCTTATTTTAACTGCCATCTCTCTCTCTCTCTCTCTCTCTCTCTCTCTCTCTCTCTCTCTCTCTCTCTCGCTCGCTCCTCCGCACTGTCTCCTTGTGAATTACAGGAGAAAGGAGCAGAGAGCACGCCGGTGTCAGCTTGATGAACGAGGTCATACAGGCCCAGCGGAGCGTGTTTTGCCGAGTCACCATTACCCTCTCCTCCTCCTCCTCCTCCTCCTCCTCCTCCTCTTTTTTCTCTCTCCCTTTCTCCTTCCCTTAATCTCGCCATCTCGCCCTCCCTCTTTCCAACTCCTGTCTTTCACCGGAGAGCGCGACATCGCAAGTGGCTCCTTCAGCTCTCTGGTTCTCTGGATGAATGTCTGTCTCTCTCTCTTTCTGGATGAATGTCTGTCTCTCTTTCTGGATGAATGTCTGTCTCTCTTTCTGGATGAATGTCTCTCCCTCTCTGGATGAATGTCTCTCTGGATGAATGTCTCTCTCTCTGGAATGTCTCTCTCTCTTTGGATGAATGTCTGTCTCTTTCTGGACGAATGTCTCTCTCTCTCTCTGGATGAATGTCTCTCTCTTTCTGGATGAATGTCTGTCTCTTTCTGGATGAATGTCTGTCTCTTTCTGGATGAATGTCTCTCTCTCTCTGGATGAATGTCTCTCTCTCTGGATGAATGTCTCTCTCTCTGGATGAATGTCTCTCTGGACAAATGTCTCTCTCTCTCTGGATGAATGTCTCTCTTTCTGGATGAATTTCTCTCTCTGTCTCTCACTCTGTCTCTGTCTCTGTCTCTCTCTCTCTGTCTCTCTCTCTGTCTCTCTCTCTCTCTCTCTCTCTCGCTCTCTCTCTCTCGCTCTCTCTCTCCTCCAAAGTGTTCTGTGTTGCTTCTGTTCTCCATGATTGCTCGCCGCTCCCTCCCCAGTATACCCGTCATTGAAGAGTCACTTCTCATCACGGCTCTGCTCCACTTAAATCAGGGCAGGGGGTCCCCAAGCGTGATGACCCTGCTTGTCGGGGGCTAAGCAACTCCCCCTCCCCCCCCTCTTCCCCCCTCTCCCCCTCCCACTCCCCTTCGCTTTGTCTTTCCCCCGAGCCCCCAGTGACTCTGACACAACACCGGCGGCTTATGCAGTCCTCTCTCTCTCTCTCTCTCTGTCTATCTGTCCATGGAATCACAGATACAAAATGCCTGGTTGCTTAACCTCAGCCGGACAGCCGATCAGGTTGAGTCCCCCTCAGCCCAAACAATACACACACCTTTGCCAGTAATCCTAAGTGTTCCCATGTCGTCCTCCTCCTCCTCCTCCTCCTCCTCCTCCTCCTCCTCCTCCTCCTCCTCCTCCTGCTATCTGGCGCTGTGTCTCCGTGTCGCTGGACAGTCTGAAGAGGGCCTGCATGGGGTCCATGGGAGATAGAGGAATCCAGATACGGGGCTATATTTACCAGAGTGCCTGCGATATTGGCCGTTCGTCATGTGCTTGTTTCCCGTGACCTCCACCCCCCCCCCCCCCCCCCCACCCCCCTCACACCTGAGCCAACCCACACACAGTACAGATAACGTGCTGCACAAGGCTAGAGACAAGTCAGCATGTCAGCAACCTGTTTTTCAGGGTTCGGGGATATGTCAGGGGGGGGGGGGGGGGCGTTGGATTTGTGTGTGAGCGTGTGCACACGTGTGATGAGGTCTAGGGCGGGTTGGTGCTATGAATCTCCCGCACCGTGGGAGATTCATAGCGGAGGAAATCCAGGGCGATTGACATTTTAAGCCAAGCGAAACTGATGAATCACACTCCACCAACCCCTGTCCAGGAATATGCCCGCGAGCAAGGCACTCTCCGCCCCCCAGCTCCTCCGCTATCTGTGGATCAGTTTGTTTACAGTCATTGTCTGGCTTTCAGGTGGAACTGGGATGTTAAAGGGAGTTATCCGTCTGATTGGGAAAGTGGGATGTTTGCATGGGATTGAACAGGATTGCGTGTTTAGCCGGGGGGGGGGGGGGGGGGGGGCGCTGAGGAGCGGGCTTCAAATCAATCAATCCATCAATCCGGTGGCAGACCTGACATGTCTGAGTACAAGAGAGCAGTTGTTCTTGAACCGGTGTGTCCCCACCCATGAGTGGGTATTTTGAGTGGGTCGCAGAGCATATGCCGAACCTTAATCTTATGAATTTAAGATGCCCATGAATGAACTAATGTTTCAATGTTAATTCACGTTTCAATGGCTTCATTGAGTTTAGCCACAATCGTCGCTGCTTTGTGTTCGCTCAATGTATTTGACAGTAAATGAAGGCATTGTTGATTACTGCAATATTAGTAAATACATTTGGTTTTTTTTGGGTCGTGACTTAATGACTGACGGCACATGATGGGACCAGTTGAGAACCACTGCTGGAGATCTGGGGCTCCCTGTCTCGGGTCTCAGGTCTGGCCTTGACGTGACGAAGACACAGAGCGTCGCGTCAGACGGGCGTCCTGTGCTGGACATTTATCTGCAGCCATGGAGGGACCGATACACCAGACCGGCATCCAATCAGTGTTTAAAAATGGCCCCTCGTGTGACTTTCTCACAAATAGA
>JAOPHQ010001485.1:50000-100849 GCA_030340625.1 Merluccius polli | reverse complement strand
CCCCACCCACCCGTCCTCCTCCTCACCCATCCACCTCCCCCATCCACCCGTCCTCCTCTACACCCATCCACCTCCCCCCTCCACCCGTCCTCCTCCACACCCACCCACCCACCCATCCTCCTCCTCACCCATCCACCTCCCCCCTCCACCCGTCCTCCCCCCACCCACCCATCCTCCTCCACACCCATCCACCTTCCCCCTCCACCCATCCACCTCCCCCATCCACCTCCCCCACCCACTATTCCAGTCCTGACTGTTATGCTGTAAAAATGAACAGTTCTCATTTCTTCCTTTTGATGCAGTGGTGACAGGAGTCACTTTGATATACTTTGGAAGTATGAATTTTCAATCCGTCATGTTATATTTTTTTCTTCCTTGCTTTCTTTTCCTCTTTTCTTTCCAGAGGCTGGATCTTGGGAGCTGTCAGTCCCCAGAGCTCAGTGACAAGTCTGACACTCAGCTCTTGTGACAGGGCCTGCATGGAGGGCTCTCCCTGGCCCATATTTCTCTAAGGTAAACTGCCCAAACGTGTCAACCACTTGTCTATACATTTCCTCCACTGTGAAATTTCTGTGTTTTTTTCAGATTTAAAGAAGACATACTTTTGTTGAATTGTAAGGGTTGAAAAAAAATAGAGAGAATGTATGTAAGATGTTAAGAATTTGTATACGTTAAGAAATGTATCTAAGATGTTAGGTAATTATGTTATTCACATACACTTGTTCATTGTTGATTTTATGCTGCTTTGTACAAAATGGTGGTTTGATTTAAAGGAGCGCGAGAGGATACAGGAATTGAAGACTTCCTGTTTAAAGACGTAACATCCTGTTCTCATGGATGATTAAATTCCTTCCATATGGGTAATGTTTTGGGGGTAAAGATTATTTATTTAAAAATTACAAATTATTTATTTATTGTATTATTATAACAGTGTAAAATAATCTAATTTTATACAGATTATTTTGTGACACACTACAGAGGAATGCCAGCTCATCAATATTTATTGATTTATTTTTCAATGCTGTAATAATAGCATAAAGATAACTGAAAAAAGGATCTTTTTTTTTTTTTTTTAATGAAGTGCTGTTTAACCATTTATCAAAGCATCCAGCAATACTATTGATTTAATTTCATTGTGGGTAACTAAACTCTACGACAACAAAACTATTTTTAATTTTCATAATAAAAAACCAAACACATTTTGTGTCCTGCGCTGGCATAATTTTTCCAGGCTACATAATATTGGCAAAGGGATCCACCGAGCTCCACCACCTACACAATCTCTGTATATTAGGCCTCCGCTAGCATGTGACTGTGACTCTTCCTCATTATTATGGAGAAATTTGGAAACACGTCAAAATCATTTCAAATACAAGGAGGCCAAACTATTCCAGGAGCTTCACAAGGAGCTCCCGAGCAGGAAAAAAAAAAAAAAAAAAACCTATCCGTTTTATTTATTTATTTTTGGACAGACGACAGAGATGAGCTGAAAAGTACCGAAATACACAATCATAAAAAATTCACAGCTTCTGCGACGGCGAAAAAAATCAACACACCACCACCACCGCCGCCGCCGCCGCCACACGGCAAAGCAATGGCAACCGCCCAGACGGGCTAAACTTGGCTTTAGCGTGTATCCCTGTAAGGCAGGGGCCGGCTGGCTGCATGGTGTGCTGTGGGGGCCCAGCGGCTGTGTGTTCACAGTGTCTCCTGGATTAGACACCTTGGTATGGCCTGTGGAGAGATACTCACAGTCCACTGTTCACACAATCTGCCCGCTACAGCTGAGCTGCCCCGGCTGCCGATGGGCCTGCAGACAGGCTGGACATATTTAGACCCACATGCCGCAGCTCCCACAGTATGAGGCTCAGGCGTTTGTTCGTCGTTGGGTCCGCTTTTTGTATGCTTTTCCGTGTGTTTGTCGGTTTGTAGTGTTCGCAGTCATGAAAAATTCAAGTGCTGGTAACCTAATGGGGTTTGTTGTATTTTTTTGTGTATTTGTTGTGCGAAAAATGCTGCAGAAAGGTTTCCAGATTGCAAGATAGTATTGTGTTTGTGTGTATTTGTTTCTGTGTATTACCGACTGGTGATGCGGACAGTGTGTGTGTGTCAGCATGTGTCTGTATGTGTGTGTATGTATGTGCGTGTCTCCATTTGTTTGTGTGTGTATGTTACTGACTGATGATGTGGACTGTGTGTGTGTGCATGTGTGTTTGTGTCTGTATGTGTGTGGTGATATAAACAGCGTGCTGCTGTGCTGTGTGTCAGATTGATGTGTTAGCAGATTGGTTGATGGTATTTAGTTAGTTGGGTCTGTCATGACGGAGTCTGCAACCCACGGACGTCCATCTTGTCTCCCCCCCCCCCCCCCCTCAAGACACACACATACACACAGGCACACACACGCCCACCCAAAAGCCCACACACACACATACATGCACGCACACAAACACAAACACACACACATCCACATGGAAGCGCACACACACACTCGCATTCTCACTCTCACACACACACACACACACACAAATATGTTGACATGCTCATCTGTCACCAGGGAAAGCGCCACGGGCTGTGGCCTTGGCACAAAGACATTCTCGGAGCCGAATGGAAACGCTGGGAGCCAAGAAGCGGCCAGTCAAAATGTTAAGGGTTTCCCCATGCCAGAGTAGACAAGCATGGGTGTTGGTTTGAGGAGAAATGATGTTGAAGCAACAGCAACACGATGGATACGTGTGTTAGCCAGATGCTCTGCTTTTCGCGTGCGCGCGCCGTGCGACCGAATCGTGTCAGCTCGCTCCTTGCTAACAATGCGCCGTCGGATAGAAACGCTTCGGCGGTAAATTAACTGAGACACACACACACACAATGGGGAGTACCTTCACTGTAAATTACTATAATATTGTTATAATATCATAACCCTGTCTTGCACTGATTTAACTATATATATATACATATAATATATATATTAATGTATGTAATCCTCTTCCTAAAGATCCTTAACTCTATCTCACATCCGGCTTTGTGTTTCTTTAAATGGAGCGGCTACACTACGCTAACGCTAACGAGACACCATGTGCACGCAGGGTGCGGTCGAGACGATTGTTTGCTCCTAAGCAGGAGCTGTAAGTAGGCATTATTATCATTATTTTTGCATCTGCGTTCGCTCAAGAAACAGCTGTTGGATTTTGAGCGGGATTTAAAGTGGCAGGGCCCGGAGTTGTTCTTGTTCGTTCGGCTAACTTCCCGTTGATGTGATGGCTTCTGGCAGAGTTTTGTGCTGAACTCAACATCTGCGACAACATCAGCACCACTGACCAGTCCCCTCCTCTCTCCCTCCGCCTTTCTCTCTCTATCTGTTTTCTCTCTCTCTCTCTCTCTCTCTCTCTCTCTCTCTCTCTCTCTATCTCTCTGTCTATTTCCTCTCTCTCTCTGTTTTGTCCATCCCTTGTTCTATTTTCTTTCTCTCCAGGCCTTCCAGAAACACTCTGCTGGAGTCCTAAACCGAACGGCGCGCGGGGAGGATAATGAAAGTGAAAGTGGAAGTGGGAACGTTCGACGCCGCTAGATGGCTTGCCGCTGCCAGTGTCCATCTCTGTCACTGGTGGCTCAGCTGGACCCAAGGTTGTGGGGTCATCCAAACATCTGGGCCCTCCGCCATGCTCATGAAGATCAGTGGGCAGCATCTGTCTTTAGACCCCCGCGACCTTCAACCCCTCCAACGATGACGGGCGCACGGAGAGCCGTCTGACAAAATGCTCGTCTCGTTCCTGGTGGACGAAGGTCCTGGCAAAGTAGGTCCTCGCTAAGTAGGTCCTCGCGACGCCTTAAGGACGTGCAGTTGGACATAATGTTAACACAATCGAGACAGCCACATCATGAAAAAAAAAGCCACAGTGTATTTCCTGAAACAGTTCATAAAAAAGTCGAAAATGTATTTGCTGTCGTCGTGGCCTCAAGCGGGGCTCGCTTGGATCGCTTATCAATTTCTTTCGTCGGACATAATGCAAACATCTGGGTGGGTGGAGGGGTGGTGTGTGTGTGTGTGTGTGTGTGTGTGGGGGGGGGGGGGTTGGGGGGGGGGGGTAACGGTCTCTTTGTGTCTGGTCCTGTCGAAGTTAAAACCCCCAGCAGCCGTCGCTGTGATGTCAGAGAAGACTACTCACGAGGGTCAGGCCAGGAATTATTAAACAGAGGGTGGCTGACAGGGAGAGCTGTGCGCTGGGAGCAAACAGATGTTGCAATCATAAAGAAATAACACAACCTATGAATTAAATATGACCGGCACGGGGCCCGCGAGGACTCTGCCGCTCCGCGGGTTACCTTGGACGGCTCACAATCACCCCTCGGATGTCAGACGACTGCGAACCAGGTTTGCGATTTCTGTAAAAAAAAAAAACAACAAAAAAAAACTGAGGGGAAAAACCAGGGACTTTTGCGTAACAGTGTATTGTTTTTTCCTGAAATCGACCTGGACATGGAGAGAGGAGGCGGCCACCGCCGTACGGCTAAGTGAAGTTCTTGTGGACAGCTGTTCCCACCATACTGCCGATCCATTATTTAGACGCGTCGGGGTCTCTGGGACACGCCATGTCATGTCAAAAGCGTTTTAAAGCATTTCACGACACGGCCGACTCGCTTGTGAAATCTGTACAAAAGCGGGAAACCTGACAGAGTGTCCTCAGAACATGGTATTTTCTGCAAGCGTTTTGTTGGCTAGTTTGTTTTTTCACAGCAGTCTCACCAGTTGGCTCTCGGTCGCGAGGAATCACAAGACTGAGTGTTTTGCACTTGACAGCAGTGGAAACCATCACTCGAGTTCTCGTAGAACAAACACGTTTTATTTTCACAGGCCGATAATAATAATACATATCCACTGCACTTTGACTCATTGTGTTTGTCATCGATTGTAGAACGACGACAACCGATGACAAACCAAAAAGTTTATAACAAATGTATACTTTTGTCGAATGTTTCAAAGCTTTTCCTTTTTCATAACCAACTGTGAGGGCCGGCGCCAATTTGAGCCATTGTCGGAAACCACAGCTGTAGTAACGCGTGTTTCGCCAGAGATGGCGCTGTCACTGTGCCTTGATTTTCCACATGTCGTTGCTCTTTCAGCCAACATCCAGCCACGGCATTTCCAGAGCAATTAAACAAGACTGAATTTAAGCGCTAACGTTATAGCATCCCTCGGCGCCCGACTATACGAGGTGCTTAAAAAAAGCCGCCATTACACCAGCGGGGCGAAGCACCTGTGTGTATGCTGAGTCCTCAGAGACCAGGAGGGACGGGCGGCGTGCCAGCCAGGATCCGAGGGCCCGCAGCGCCACCGCTGGAGTGTCAACAGTGTGTGTGACGCCGAAAGGGTCCGGAGGGGCCGATGTAACTATTGATACAGTCCCTGAAATCACTTTGCCACTGCCACAACCGATTCCACAACCGCTACTCTGGAGCAACACAGTTGAAGAAGAAGCTTTTGGCACGGTGGGGTGTGTGTGTGTGTGTGTATGTGTGTGTGTGTGTGTGTGTGTGAGGGGCGGGGAGGGGTTGAGGGATGCCATTAAAGAAGGCAAATATGATTAATTTTTTCGCGAGGACACGGTCGGCGTCTTTGGTGGCCGTCAGCCGGGGTCGGGCTAAAAGGATCTGGCACGGAAATTACTCTTCCTCCTTGTCACTAATGCGACTCGTCACTCGGAGGAAATATCGGCGAGATATGAGGAGACTGACAAAAACGCTCTTGTCTAATAGACAAACTATTTGTCTAAGGGCTCTGTGTGTGTGTGTGTGTGTGTGTGTCTGTGTGTGTGTGCGACTGAGATCCACCCTGATAACGCGGAGTGATCTTTTTCTAAAAGACCACAGATCGCTTGTCATTTACCGCAAGCAAATGTGCGCTATCGTAAGTGGCTGCCGGGGCCTTCCTGCACCGTTTTTGTATTCACCCACGAGCGCAAACCGTCAGGAAAATACAATGCAAAGAAAACCGAAAATTAAATACAGCTGAGATGCATCTAGAACATTTGTGAAGCGGGCAAATTGATCCAATAATGAGCGTTACCAATATTTTAGCTGTCATTTATCTCAAGGGGGCTTCTGCAAGCCAGTTACTGTTGTTGGCCTTCTTGGTGAATTTTCCTAAAATCTTCAGAGTGATGAACTAGGAGGGAGCCAGAAACCAACTCCCCCCCCCCCCACTGTGTGGTGACATTTTCCAGGCGAGACAAAAAGCTCAAGCCGCGCTTCATCCAGACACGCGCGCGTCGAGACGAGGCCATGTCCCGTCCGTAGTGCCGCTAACACCAACCGACACGGTGCTGGTCACACTAAAGGTTACGTCTTTGGATACAGCGTTCTCGGTTCAGACAGTATTATGCAAATGATTTCCCTTTTTTTTTTTTATTACACTGTCTCGCCGTTTCACACGTTACATTCTTCGGCATGCTGGGAGGAACACACAAAATGGTGCGAAACTGAAACAAATCCGTCCTCCGGCTGGACGTTGTTTCAAACCGACGACCACCTCATCCCACCCCCCCCCACACCCCCCCCATCCCTCCTCCTCTCCCAGCTGTGATTCCAGCGCCGTCTCAACAGTTTTCCCGCGAGCGGTAATTTGATCATAATGGCTATATTGTAACCCATCACAGATCTGGGGGAGTTTTACGATCCTTTTCTCCCTCGTAATCTTGGATTGCTCGGCGGTTTATTCCTTCATCATCGGGAATTAACTGCCCAACTGCCATCGTATCGTGCAAACGGGCGGGAACATAGACAGCCAGCCAGCTAGCCAGCCGGCTAGCCAGCCTGCCGGTCAGCTAGCTAGCCAGCCAGCCAGCCAGCTAGCTAGCCAGCCAGCCAGCCAGCCTGCCAGTCAGCTAGCTAGCCAGCCAGCCAGCCAGTCACCCCCCCCCCCCCCCCCCCCACATGTCTTCCTTCCCTCCTGCCGTGGTTTGCTCTGTAAGGAGGCGGCTCACGTTCCCCAGTTGCCCATTACCCACAACCACCTTGAGATAAATGGCTCTCTCCCTGCGCTGCCATAAGGTTTTATATCAGACGACATGTGTTGAGTATCTGACTGCAGGTTATATTGTTCCGTGGAAATAAAACAATCACTACAAGGGGACTCACCCCCCACCCCCCCCCCACTCCATCCACCCCCCCCCCACTCCATCCACCCCCCCCCCCCCCCCACACACACACACACACCCTCCCCCCCCATCAGTGTGTAATGTGGTGGTCCCCTGGCCTCTGGAGTGTGTGTGTTTATGGGTGTAAGTACACACAATAGTGGCATCTGACAGGTTAACTCCGCTGTGTAAATTCCCCTTGGAGCCGTGCGTGTGTGTGTGTGTGTGAGAGAGAGCGAGCGTGTGTGTGTGTGAGATGTAGCCGGCGATCCTCTGATCTCCTTGATTAGATCGCAGCCAGTAAATATCCTGTGATTAATCAAAGAGCGACTTGCTGGCCGCGTCCCCGTGTCACCTTCACAGCTGGGGAGCAGGGCGCGCGTTGTTTACCGCGTTCTGTCTCCCGTGCACACGCACACACACACACGCTCACACGCACACACATGCACACACACACACACTCACACAAACACACCTGTGTTCTGTTTCTTCTTTCTAACATCTCACATTAAACACACACACACACACACTGTGGACAAAGTGGCCTGTGTTGTCAACTAGGGGCTATCAGCCTGGACTTGAAATGTTGGCAGTTGTATTCCTAATTTATTTTCCACAGTGTATTTTGGTGTGAATTGTCAGTGACAGCCCTGTACACAGTGCTGTCACTGCGTTGGTTTTTTGTACTAGGTGTATTCCTTGAATGTAAGGTATAACGGTCGACTTCACTCACGCCTGTGGTTCTTCCCGGGACGTGTTAACGCGTTAATTTGTGTTTGTCATAAATGTTTTGGGAGGATATTATTTGCTCTTCATTGATTAAAAACAATAATGAGTGACGCGCGGGCGAAAACGTCCCCAGGAAACGGCTCTGTTACAGGCTCCATGAAACATGTTCCAACCAAGGGCCTTACACGATAATGGGTAATTAAAGTAATTAATAGACTGCGCTAATTACTCTAGCCAGTGGAGATTCATTCAATTCCGCCGAGTAAGTGGTGTGCGCGCGCGTGTGTGTGCGCGCGTGTGTGTGTGCGTGTGTGTTTGAACAGAGCTTGTCCAACAGCAACTGAATCGTGTCTAATTAACCGCTCGGTTCTGCTAGCGCCGCCGCGCTAGCTCTAGCGTCCTTTTTAAGTAGCGTCACTTCAATGGCCTCCATGTCATGTTATATCCTGTGAGACTTCAAGTCCCACCCCCCCCTTCCCTCCCCCCTCGTCCGTCTTTCCACGCCACCGTCTTTCTAACCCTAACCCCGGTCACTTCCGCCCCGCATCCGTCACCTCGCGACACGATCCCTTTTTTCGTGACCAAAAGACCGGTTCACCCCCCTGCCCCCCCCCCCCCCCCCCCCCCCCTGCATTGCCCTGGATTGTCAACACAGGGGCTTGTACTCGTAACATGATCTCACTGATTGCTGCCCCCCCCACCCTCCCTCGCCTCCCTTCTCCATCCCCCACCACCACCACCACCACCGATTCCCTCATGGTAGGTTCTGCGATTGTCATTCGGAGACGGTGCGGCGCAGCGACACGCGTGTCACCCTAATAAAGACGCTAAACCGCGACGCGTCCCCCCTGCGTCCGGCCCAACAAACTCCCTGGTAGAACCTGTCTGGGGGGATGCAGGCGGGGCCTTTAATTGCTTTTGTGCGGCGGTGGTGGTGGTGGTGGTGGTGGCGGTGGTGGTGGTGCAGCAGAGTCCCCATTCACCCCCCCCCCCCCCACACACACACACACCCGCCCCTGCCCCCGTGTCACCCCTGCCAAAGCCCAGCGCACATCACTGTCAGCGGGCCTGAGAGATCTCTCTAACAAGCCCCCCCCACCACCACCCCACCCCAGCCTGGGATTACATAAATCTGGTGGCAGTGTTGTGGCAGCGCACCAAGAGGACCGAAGAAACTTTTCAAGGAGACTCCTGTACTTGATTTACCTCCGAGGAAAGGGGGGCGGGGGGGTTGATTGCGGGTTACGGAGGAAGTGAGGTGGGGGGGGAAGAAAAGAAAGGAGAAAGCTAGAGTGACTAGATTGTGTCACTAACAGTCTCGGGTTTTGCTAATTTTGTCACAGTCAATTTCCAGCGTCTGACCGTGAGGGGAGGGGAGGCGGGGGGGGTGCAGAGTGCTTTACCGAGGGGTGTGAGTGGGTCTGACAGCCCCCGGTGAAATATGCTCCCCTCTACCTTTTTTCATTACGGGGACGAGCGACCGGAAAATGCAAATCTAGGGTCCGCTCGGCGAGAGGTCATTAGGAATGTGACACATCCGACGACCGGCCCTCACGCGGCGGCGCGGACCTCCTCCCATTACCGCTACACCGACATATTTCATATCTCCATTTTCCGCCGCTATTACCGAGTCGTTTTTTGGGGGGGTTTTTTCCCCCTCAATTGTGCATCTTTTCAATCAAGGGCTCGCGTGTTTGTTCTCTCCTCTTTTGAGCGGCGTTTAGACGTCATCGCTCCGATGGCCTCGGCTGTTTAATGCGCTTGGGAAGCCTTGAGGAGGAGGAACCTCTGGAGATGTTGGAGGCTGTGGGACAGGCGGGCCTCGGTCTGCACGGCCTCCTATGGGGGGGTGATGAATGGGCTTAATGTGGTGTGCGCGCGCGTGTGTGTGTGTGTGTGCGTGCGAGCGCGAGTGTGTTTGAGTGTGTTGTGTGTGTTTGCGAGTGTGTGTGTGTGTGTGTGTGTGTGAGAGAGACAAGGCGGTATTAGATTACTTAGTTTTATAGTCTTGTGGTGGCGGTGGCGTACCTTCATGGGGCAGATGAGACGCGGGGGCCCCTGAGATGCGGCGAAAAACACAAACAGCTTCTTCTTCACACCCGCTTCCTCCATGCGTCTACTCCAGGTGTGCTGATGGCACGCTGTCTGTCTGAAGCCGAACCCTAATGAGCCATTAGCGATTGCTAGCAATTAACGAATCTAGGGGAAAAAAAGTGTAGTTCTGCATATTTTTGACTCAAAGTCTTAAAGACAAGCGGGAGGATTGTGGTCAGCAAACTTAAAGAGTTCACTCAAGGCATTGTTTAAAAGCCTCCCTCGCAAAGTGTGTCCAGGAGATTTGCACAGTGTGTGAGCGGGGTTGTGGTGTGTGTGTGTGTGTGTGTGTGTGCGCGTGCATGTGTGTGTGTGTGTGTGTAAACAAGATGAGTGCGACCCATTAGGAGCTGCATTCTCCTTGAGTGTTTACCAGTCTGTTTTCAACACAGCTCATTATTTGTGATGAATTAGCCGGCTGATGATAGTGATAAACTCTCATTTGTAAATGAGTGGGGCGCACCTGTCAGCGAGACTCATTTGCTAATAACGGCCGTTCACCGCATAAATAACCACCTCTCCACTCGACTCCTTCACTGTCTCCGCGTCGCATTGCTCTGCCATTTCTTTTGTGTGTTTTTTGAGAGCGCGCCACCCTCATTATTGCGTTTGTGTCTAACAGGTGATGGCGGACGGAAATATGCTTTGGTACTGATTAGCTGAGTGTGAATGCCCACCGCTATACAGACACATACACTACCGCCACCCACATACATTACTGGACTATTGTTAGCGTAGAGACAATAAGCAAAGTGAACACGCGTCTTTTGTTGATACTAAAACATAGTGGGTCTTATGTGGAACATATTACATATTGATATGTAATTGAATAGTTGTTTACTGCCAATAGTGGACTGACTAATAACTAACTGACATAAGACCGGTATAAGTTCTCTAAATCACCGATGGTTCAGAGGGCGGGGCTATTGCAGAATAACTACATGCATATTAAAATATACGGCCCTTTTGTAACACACAACTACAGACTAGGTGACCTTCAGACATTAAAAAATCCTATTAATTACTTGTAATAATAAAATGTTTTTTATTGTGCAAAAAAACCCTTTAGTATAATTGAATTTTACCCTGCTTCTATTTTTATCTGTCTTTTCCCAGTGGTTGTAAACTTGCCCATTACGGTGATAATGAGAAGAGGAAGAGCATGTTGTCCCCAAGGATCCCCTCTTATTCCTCGCCCTCCATCCATCTATTTATTCATCCATCCATTCATTCATCCAGCAGTCCTTCATTCCTTACTGGATTCCTTTGTTCATTCCATCCTTTCATCAATCCATCCATCCATATATTTCTGCATCCATCCCTCTATTCAACCATGGTTGCATCCATTCATCCATCCATGCATCCATCCACCCATTCATCCATCCATCCATTCTATTCTTTGTTCCTCCTTTCCTTCAATCATCCCTCCATCCCTTCTTCCTTCCTTCCTTCCTTCCTTCCTTCCTTCCTTCCTTCCTTCCTTCCTTCCTTCCTTCCTTCCTTCCTTCCTTCCTTCCATTATCCATTCTTCCTTCCTTTTTTCGTTTATCCATTCTTCTTTCAATTATCCTTCCTTCCTTCCCTCCATCATCCATTCTTCCTCCCTTCCTTCCTTCCCTATCTCCTCTCCTCCCCTTCCTCCCATGTGTCTGTGCTGTAAACTCCCCAGCTGCCCATGGCCTCACTGTGGGCCCACATGACACCGGTGCTTCCGATTGGCTGTCATTACCGCCCACTGATCCTTGGCTGGGCCCGTGTCCTAACATCTTTTAATTAGCACTCGGGAAATCTAATCACAGCCATAACTCAGACTAATCTCCTCTTCTGCACTTATTCCCGCTCTTTTTACTCCGGCGTGGGGCTGACTGTTGGCTCGGAGGCGGGTGTAATGTGGCCGGTGATCGGGTGGCCCCTGCGGGGAGGTGACATGAAGCGTGAGCAGGCTGGACCCCAGGGTGCTTGGCCTTAGAGGACACAAGCACCCCCTTCACTCCGCTAGCTAAGGTTTCATTCTCTCTAGGAGATTATTAAGTTGAAATGTTTAATGTATCTTTTAAGTATATATACTTATATATATATATATATATATATATATATATATATATATATATATATATATATATATATATATTAGAGATGGGCATAGATTAAAATATTTAATCTAGATTAATCTAGACTAATCTTGAAATTAATCTAGGTTAATCTAGATTAACGTGGCTCCTTTGAATGATGTCGAAGGTGTCCATAATACGTGTTTGCTACCTAAATAATGACTTATATTGCCTAAATAATGACTTATATTACCTAAATAATGACTTATATTACCTAAATAATGACTTATATTACCTAAATGATGACTAAAAGTGGGTCTGCGCGATTGTTCAGCGGGGGGGGGGGGGGGGGGTGCCGGTTCGCGATAATATCGGCGATAAAAATATTATCGCTGATAAAAATCTCGCGTTATCACAGCCGATAACGCCGTTATCGGCCCATCACTAATATATATATATATATATATATATATATATATATATATATATATATAAGTATATATATATGCCTACAATGGGGTCAAAGTCAACTCTGACTTTGCGGTAAGCGTGCGGATGGCGTGCGTGTATGTGATATGAAGTGAGGGCCAATACCAGCTTTGGCATGGGAGGCCATTTTGTGTGTTGTCTGACGCGTGACTGCATTGTGTGTCACTCCGGCTCTATGTCAGAGTTAATGGTGGTTTGCGGGCATGGCTGCAGGTCAGCCTCCAACACGTTCACCAGGGAGAGCTTGGTGGAGGCTGGCAGGAGGAGACCCAAGCCCGACCGAGACTCAGCGCCTTGACATACCGAGAATGAGGCACATAAAAAATAGTTCAACTTCTTTAATGGTCATGTTGTCAGATGGCCGCACAGTGAGAAGCAGTCAGCAGTAACAATAGTGAAGATGATAAAAATGCAATTAAGTTTAAATGAAACAAAATATGAATAGTGGTAATAGATAGTAAGGCAGTAGACTGTAATAATAATGAATTTATATAGCGCCTTTCTCAAGGCACCCAAAGCGCTTTACATAGTGTGTGTGTATGTGTGTGTGTGTGTGTGTGTGTGTGTGTGTGTGTGGCAATACTACAACATCATAGACACAATATGTGTAAGAGAAGTGGACAATAGATTAAATTGCACAGTGAACGAGTAAACGGCGGTGCTTCTCTGGCCCGTGGCGAAGGTTTTCCAGTGGGGTTATTTGGGTTAATTCTCTGGTAAATCGGACATTTACCTGAGGAGAGGTGAATGTAAAAGGGAGACCGTTGACCCGGAGCGGCGGGTCAACGGGGCGCTGACATAACACTAAGTAGGCTAGGCTACTGGCTGTAACTTCATATGTAGAGCTCCTGCAAAAACATGGGTGTAAAAACTGTGCATACGATGCGAGTTAAACTCCCTTTAACAGGTTATCATGGCTTCGACTTCGTCTCTCATTGCTCTGCGCGTTTCTATCACGTTCAAGTGTCATGAGACTGTGGGTGGAGAGCCACACATTCCCTCGTCTCTCTGTGCATCTGTACAATACAGACAGCAGGTGCAGGCTGTGCTGCCCTCCCTGTATCCAGTACAGTCCATTACTGTGCAGTACAGTGGTGCAGCAGGGGGGGTGGGACGCGACCTGGTGTACTATGGTACAGTACTGTACAGTACAGAGGTACACCAGGGGGTAGGACGCGACCGGGCCCTGATATTTCCCAGCAGCCCCGGCGGCACACTTTTTACACACACGCACACAGACAGAGAGAGAGAGCGAGTGAGAGAGAGTGAGAATCGATGTCTGCTAACATTACGCTCAGTCATTGAAATGGAGAATGGGAGAGCGAGGAGGGCGAGAGAGAGAGAGCTAGGCGGGCGTCTTCACTATAAAGCCAGACTAATCAGAGCCAAGCGAAGGAGGAATACGGTTGTGTTTATTAGCTGCTCCCTTGGTGTTCGCTAAATTGCCTTGTTTGCTCGGCACAAGCACACAAACAGATGCTGTCCTCTCTGCTCCGGGTAATTCTCTGGGTCTCTTGGTACTTAGTGGATGGGGCCATCAACCCCCCCCCCCCCCCCCCCCACACACACACACACACACACACGCACACGGATTCACTTGGACCCACTTGACACGCATATTCTTCAGCACATTATTGCTTTCAAACACACATACATTATCGTCCACTCAAAGGCAAATGATACGCGGTAACATTTTTTACAGAAATGCATTTTTATCAAACAGTCGAATGCGTCTGTCTGCTCTCCCCCCCCCCCCGCCCCCCCCCCCCCCCCCCAAAAAAAAAGAAGATTCCCCATTTAGCTGAGACCCCCGTGGTCCCTCACCCTCTCAGCATCACAATTTCACCCTTATTAAGGAAATCTGCATTTCGGAGGGGGGGCAGCACCATCAGTCGAAATTAATCTGCTCTGACTGAACCCTAATGTGACTGCAGTCATCGAGTAATTATTGTCTGGATGGCTGTGCACCAGCCTTATAACCACTGCAACCCCCCCCCCCCCCCCCCCCCCCCGTCTCTCCACCCATCCACCATCCACCCCCCCTTAACCCCTCTCTCCTCATCGCCCAGACAGGGGCTGGGCATGGTGTGTGTGTGTGTGTGTGTGTGTGTGTGTGTGTGTGAGAGACCCCCACCACCACCACCTCTCTCTCCGGCAGGCTGGTTACAGTGGGGCGAGGAGGAGGCGGCCGTGTCATTTAGCGCTTGATCGGTGACTCGTGATTAGCCCGGCCCGTATTATTGTGATTAACGTCCACCCGGCGGACGACTGTCCCGTCGTCAGCCCAGAGACGCCATCTGAGATCGGGACGCTCCGAGACGAGGGCCAGCCGAGGAGGAGGAGGAGGGGGTGGTGGTGGTGGTTAGATGGTGGTGATGGTGGGTGGTAGTGGTGGTGATTAGATGGTGGGTGGTGGTGGTGGTTAGATGGTGGTGGTGGTGGTTAGGTGGTGGTAATGGTGGGTGGTGGTGGTGGTGGTGGTGGTTAGATGGTGGTAGTGGTGGTGGTGGTGGTGTTTAGATGGTGGTGATGGTGGGTGGTGGTGGTGGTGGTGGTGGTTAGATGGTGGTGGTGATGGTGGGTCGTGGTGGTGATGGTGGGTGGTGGTGGTGGTTAGATGGTGGTAGTGGTGGTGGTGGTGGTTAGATGGTGGTGATGGTGGGTGGTAGTGGTGGTGATTAGATGGTGGTGGGTGGTGGTGGTGGTGGTTAGATGGTGGTGGATGGTGGTTAGGTGGTGGGTGTGGTTAGGTGGTGGTAGTGGTGATGGTGGGTGGTGGTGGTGGTGATGTTGGTGGTGGTGTCGGACTCGTGAAGCGGGTGACACCATGACGATGACTGGTTCTCTTTAAACACACACCATTTCTCTCACACGCACACACACATATTACTTACATGCACATGGACACACACACACACACACACATTATAATACCTTTAAGAATAATACATACACATGCACTCAAATGTGGGAACCACATTACATTAGTTGCATACATGCGGGGACATGCACACACATGCAAAATTCACAATATATCAATGCGGACACACAGACACACACACAGACACATACACCCCCCACACACACACATGCAAACGCATACATACACAAAGACACAAGCAGTAGCACCTCGACGCTGTGCGCCACAGTCACTAAGGTTGTTGGGTCCAGTCCTGCGTCCGGTCGGATGGTGAGACCTGGTCAACCTGAACCCTATCCGTCCGCCGCTCTCTCTGTTTCACTTCCTGTTCCTGACCTCGCAAATCCGCGGCCACAAAGGCGATCTGACCGCCGCTGATTATCGTAACAAAGGCATTCCGGCGGGAGGATATCCACGCGTCCATCCTCACTGTACGTCAAATTGGATCACAGCGAGGGAGGGGGGGGGAGGGTTGTACCCCCCCCACCCGTCTCTTCTCCTCAGACGAATGGGTGCTGAGTGCAGAGGGAGCCCACTAGAATAATATCATAATACACGCCATTCGGTGGCCGCTTTTATCCAAAGCGTCTTACGATGTCGTGAGGTTGTTTGTTTTGTTTTTTTAGCATGGGTGGTCCCAGCCGGGAACCGAACCCCTAACCCCTGGCAGCGTTAATGCCCCTGCTCTACCAGTTGAGCCGGTCGGTCCCAGCGAGGCCTGCTGAGCCAAAATGCCGCCGCCGCCGCCACCACCGCCGCCACCGCCGCCACCGCCGCCACCGCCGCCGCTTATATTTCAGAGAACAAAGGGGAGGAGGACACAGTGTAAATATAGAGATACAGCGTATACGTACTTGTTTAATACGTTTCCTGGCCATTGTTGTGATGTTTTCATCCACGCGAGAGAGCTCTCCTCCTTGGTGTAATTGCCCCCCCCCCCCCCCCACCCCCCCCACACACACACACACACACACACACACAGACACTCAAACTCGCGTCTCCGTCTCGAGGCCTTGTCGCGCGTCCGCTTGTGGAAAAGAGTCAGTTTTGATTACAAAGTAAACGGCCCAGCGCCGGACAGACGAGAGGGGGGGGGGGGGGGGGGGGGGGGGGGGGGGGGGGGGGGTGGTGGGTGTGGGTGTGGGGTGTGTGGGGGGGGGGGGGGGGGGGGGGTGTAACATGCTGATAAGCATTCTATCAGGATGATTTATGCAAATTATGCACATTATTCCCCTGCAGGAATCTCTCTTCTCAAACTGCCAGGATAAATTGCCGGAAATTAGCCATAAAATCCACTGTGCGGGCGGCGTGAGGTGAAGGCCGCGTAGGAGCCAAGGACGCTGGGCTGCCGCGGTTACGCTTGGTCTGGCCCCTACCACCACCACCCCCCCCCACCCCCACCCCTAGCCCCCCCTCCCCTCCTTGATCCACCTCCTCAGCCTCCACTATTGGCATTCATGGCTGTTAAAGACCTTTGCTCAGACGGATGCGGTGGGAGCGCGGGAAGAAGCGCCCGCCGCACCGCGTAGGTCAGCCAAGTGAGCGACGGACGCGCGCGCAGCGGCCCGCCGCATCGTGCCAGAAAGGAGATTTGCTTTTCTTCGTCTCTTTTTCTCCCTTTCTAACCCCCCCCCCCCCCCGTTCTGTTATTTGCTATATTTTTTTCGGTTTCGTTCGGTTCATTCTTTAGTTTAAAGGAATGTCGGCTAATTGCCTGTCACTCGAATCCATTTATCGTTGAGGGTTGTGTGTGTGTGTGTAATGAGGAGGTGTGTGTGTAAGAGTGTATCAAGTGATTCAGGATGGTGTGTGTGTGTGTGTGTGTGTGTGTGTGTGTGTGTGTGTGTGTGTGTGTGTGTGTGTGTGTGTGTGTGTGTGTGTATCAAGTGATTCACGGTGGTGTGTGTGTGTGTGTGTGTGTGTGTATCAAGTGATTCACGCTGTAATTGTGTCATCTTGGTGTGTTTTCCTCCAGTGTGGAGGCCAGAGTTAATGAATGTGAGTGACTGGAGACGGCTCCTGTCTTCACATTAAGGGCCCCGGAGAGCATCAGCGTCTGAGTGACCATCAGCCTAGGTGATTTCACACATAATCACGAGAGCACGCACGCACACACACACACACACACACACACACAGTCTCTCCCTCACACACACCGATTATACTTGCGCTCATGGATATTTTTTTTCACACATACTGTACTCAGGTAGTGCTCCATTAAAACACACACACACACACGCAGTCTCTCCCTCGCTCCCACACACACACACACAAACACACACACACACACACCGATTATACTTGGCACGCATGGATAATGTTTTCACACATACTGTATATTCTCTGGTAGTGTTCCATTAAAAGAATAAATGAAATGTTTGTGACGGGTATCCGGGTAAACTGGGGCCGCCCACCGTTGGTCAGCAAAAAAATCTGACATGATTCCTGAAATCCAGAGTACTACCGACACAATATCACCGCTCCCCCCCCCCCCCCCCCTTTTCTCTTTCTCTGGTCTCTCTCAAATATTAAACGGTAACATAATGGCTTTACCGTGTATACGTGCCACATGTACACACACTGTCTCTCCCCCAGCCAGCCGCAACGTTGATGCCTTCAAAAACAGAGTAAAACGTTTCACTCCAACTGTGTGTACTCCAAACCGGCGCCGGTACCAAGTCCGACCCACAACCCCTGTCTTCGCACCCTCGATTCTCAATCAGAGTTGTTGTTGTTGTCGCCGTTTTCGTGTCACGTTTCAAACACCGTACCTGATTCCAAAACACGGCGCCAATCTCTCACCACACAGCAACTGTCTTTTTTTACGCCACCGAATCCACAATCAACTGTTGTTGTCGTCGTCGTCGTCGTCGTCGCTGTTGTTGTTGTTTTCCTGGAGCGCTGCGCCCCGTTCCCGAGCGCGGTACCCACTTCTGCCGACGACGCGCGCGCCAATCACAGTCCTCCTCCGGGCGCGGCGGGTCGTAATCCCAGCGGCGGGAATATAAAAGAACATCAGATTACGCCGCAGAGGGGGGGGGGGGGGGGGGGGGGGCGACGTCCGGCAGTAAACAAGGATTAGGGGATTAGAACCCAGAGTTGAATCTGATTCACATGGAGGTGGGCCGAGCGGCGAGGGGTTGCTGGGCAGTAATTGTATTTCGGAGAGGATAATCGCACATTACTGGGTCACTTATTGTACACCGCGAGAGGCTTCGGGGGCAAAACCCGGCGCCATATGTTCACCTGACCTCCGGGCCCCGTGGGGGAAAACAAAGGGGAACAACACTGCATTCTGTTAGACCGCATTAGCTAAGCAGGATATCAGCTTTCTCAGTGTTATTATTAGCTATCGTTGTGTGTTGAATTGTATTTCATTTTAGTTAGTTGTAATAAACTGAACTCTGTCCCCGATAAATCGGCCACACCTGGATAGCACTTCATCTCTGACACAGAAGAGGAGGGGGCCGGCGAGCGGGCGGCGGCGGCGGCGGCGGGGGGGGGACACACGAGATATTCACCGTGATGTACAGCCACTTTTTGGCTATAAAATTTTTTTTTTTTCATGTACATTTTCTTTGATTTCATAAACCTCTCAAATTGCAGTTCATTCAGCTTTTGGCACTCAATTATCTAACGCCTTGGAGTCTCACCACAAAAAAAACCAAATAAAAATAAAACCAAACAAGTATAGATAAATAATGCAAGTGGCGCATTATGCATCGCTATCGCCGGTGTGACAAAAGTGAATCCCATTGCAGGCGTTGATTTGCTGTCTCAGCCAATGCAGGACATATTTCTGCGTATACTACCCCTTGTGACAGAGCTTGGGCCATTCAATTGCCGCCGCTTTTGTCTGCTGCTGATAGGGAGAGGACAGTTCAATCCAATCTACTACAGTGTATGTATATTTTGAATTTCCATGTTTATCAATCTCAGGCCCACATCACTTGTGCGTTATGAATAGGCGCCCTGTTGGCTCTTGATATGGTAAATTGGATATTTTATGGTTTATGAAAAGGAGTGTTTAGGCCTATTTTTTTTTTTTCTTTTATCTTTTTCTTTTATTCATGACCCCCCCCCCCCCCCCCCCCCCCCTTGAGTTTTGCCCTGAGTATATTTAAAGAGCTTCGGTTTTATTAGATTCATGAGGAAATATAGGCATACTGTTGTTGCTGTGTAATAGAAAGCGGTGGTTGGCTGGTGGCCCCCCTGGGGAGGTATGAGGGGACCACCAACAACCATTCAGCTTTCCACATCTGAACTCCTCTATATTGGGCACCCTTTAAGACGTGTGTGTGTGTGTGTGTGTGTGTGTGTGTGTGTGTGTGTGTGTTTAGCTTCACACAGGCTTGTAACCATTGGCTCTGGTTTGTGCCGTCGGTGGCGGGCAGCACATGCTGTAAAACTCTTTTGTAAAACGCTTTTTTTCTTTTTAATAGCCTTACAAATTTTGTGTGTTTTTTTTTTTTTTTTCTTTCCTTTTACAAACAGGCTTATTTGTATGCTGTGTTTTCCGTTGGCTGCTGTGGTTGGTCTACCCCACACATATGGCTCAGTCCCCCCCCTGGGGACCCGCCTCTCCTAGCCCTAATGTGTATATTAGTATGGGTTAAATGCTCCAGTCAATTGTGCATTAATGCATATTGCATAATTAATGTAGGACTATTTTTTTTTTTTCTAAGTCTATTTTAAATGGCACAGAAAAAAAAGCAGAATATTTCCAGCATGTGTTTGTTAAACACAACACAGCGTTTTCTTTTTTTTCTTTGTGTGTGTGTGTGTGTGTGTGTGTGTGTGTGTGTGTGTGTGGTGGGGTCCATAACCCGCTTCATGCCGCCTCGCCGTTTATTTTATTTTATTTTATTTAGTAGTCGCAAGTGTGCCTCGTTATCCCCGTGGTGGAGGGATGCTGATAGTGTGAGGGTCGCGGTAGACATAGTGTGTGATGGGATGAAATGGGACAGAGTAATGACCTCACACAGACTGGGAGGGGGGGGGGGCATGGGGGGGGGGGGGGGGGGGGGGGGGGGGGGGGGGGGGGCATGACGACACTGAGGTTTGGCGGCGCGGTGTCACTCCGGTTTGACAGTGTGAGTTAATACACGCGCGCGCGCGCACACACACACACACACACACACACACACACACACACACACACACACACACACACACACCACTTTGTCTTTGTTCCGCTTTCCCCTAAACGTGTCTCCACTTTCCTTTTTCCTTTTTTGGGTTTTTTTTTTCCTGTTGAAATTGCAATTACCGCCATTTTAATATGAAAGCCCGGCGTCGCTTTGAGAGGGGGGGGAAATATCTGAACAAATGTGTCATTTGTTATTGCTGTATTATTATTATTTTATGTTTCTGCAGAAATGCATTTATTCATGCTATTCTTTGAAGTATTGAATTCGTTTAAGTGTCTGTCTGTTGAATGCCACCGAGTTAAATAAAGTTATCCCATTTCGAAAACTTTCAGCAGACCGACTTTAATAGACCGATTTTAAGTACAGGCATAATAGGCCTATATTTATATATATAAAATAATTCAAGTTGTGTTGGCTATTACATCAAGACTCAAATACAGGTCGTCAAATTAAATCATATTTCCTTTGAGGTAGATGAAGGCATCACGTGACGGAGGGTTATAGGCCTATGGCGCCGTGTTGTAGGCCTATAGGGGCCTGCAACTCAGCAGCGTTTACAGCTTGTGGCCTTTATGGTTTAATATTATTTCTCTTCTCTGACTTGTCTCGTTAAAAGACTGCTTATTTGACTTTTACGCGACTGACACAGCAGTCCAAACATGGGGGGGGGGGGGGGGGGGGGGGTTGTGCCAACATAAAGTTCAACAAAAACACTTCATATCTAACACAAAAAAATAACAAAATAAAAAAAACACTAAAATAAAAATGATGTGAAAAAATATCGCTTCAAATTTTTTTGCAGCTGCCTTTAGTTTCCCCCTAAATACAGTGTAACGTTACATTAAACCCCAGTGTTGCAGTGAGCAGCACGTGGGAAGCAGGCTGAACAATAGGATGATTACCGTGTTGTGATTAAAGACTGCAGATCACGGCATCGAACAGTGGCGTAATTACGTCCCTTAATCACATTCTGCTGCTCTAATTGCCTTAACGACATGTTTCATTAAGTGAACCAAGGTATCGCCCGGCGACAGTTTTTGTGTACAATTGTTTTCAAATTAACACGGATATCACACACGCGCCGTCATGGAAATTGTTTTTAATAATCATAATTAAAGTGGCCGGTGATTTTTTTTTTTGTCTCGTAATCCCACGCACCCCCCCCCCCCCCCCTGGCCCAGGGCGATGCCCCCCCCCCCCCCCTGCCACGTCTAGCCATCTTCAGATGAGTCCTGGTTCTGGGTCGCACCTGCTGGGTTTCCGAGACCCAGCATCCCTGGCCTGCATCAGCACCACGAGAGCCCTGCTCACTTCCCATTGAAACAATAATAATAATAATAATAATAATAATAATAATAATAACAATAATAACAATAATAATAATAATAGTTACAAATTAAAAAATACAAATAAAATAAATAATTGCTCATGAGTTCATTGTACTTGGGCTCGGACTAAAGAATAACGATTTCACAATTAACCCTAATTTAAATCCAATGGAAATGCCAACCCCAGGCAGTTAGGCGGTTGCATCTGTCTATTTATTTAGTCAGCACACGAACAGACAGTATTTATGTTGTTCAAAATATTTTAATAAAGCTTTAAACACTGAAACACATACAAATGGCCCTCTGCGGCCATATAGACGCCTCGTTAAGGAGGCCTATCTACAATATTATCCACAGCCGACCTGACGCGATTGGTTTCTATCGTTGTGTTCAATGGAAATGTACAAATAATACAGTAGGCCTATACAGCAACATTTAAAAAAAGTGCCATGCTGACGAAAACAACCCCAAAACCGATGAATTAAAATAGCAGAGATAGACAGAAGAGGCCTGGTGATGAATAGGTGTGTGTCAATATGTTTTTGCTGAAATTGCGGGCCTGTTTGTAATCACAGTGTCATAAGACTTTAAGATGGGCCCTGCGCAAATATTAACACGTATTTTACTCAATTAAGTCTTCCTCTACAGTTTATTTGTTGTTGTTGTTTTTTTGTTGTTGTCCATGACATTCCTCTGGTGTTCTTCATATTAAATAAAAAGTTAATGAAACAGGCCTATACCAGTATAAGCGCACAACACACACACACAGTCTCTGAAGTGATTCAAACTAACGAAAGCAGCGAAGGTGATGAGGTTCATAATCCAGGAGGTTGTCCATATAGCCTATAGTGGTTTTAAAGTGGAGACAAACAAAAAAAGAAAGAAAGAAAGTAGAGAAGATCGCAAGTATAGTCAGGTCCCTCAGATATCCAGAGAGATGTACCACAGCCAGAGTAGGTGATCAACAACTCACTCAGCACGCAGCATCAGCATCATCATCATCATATACATCTGTTTGGTTTGCTCTGCCACTCACACCAGCACTTTAAGGATGTATTATATACACAATCAAGTATTGTCTGAACCCCAAAAAAACAACAAAAAAACCAAACAAACCAAAAAAAGAAAAGCGCTTCTGAATGCATTTGTAAATATTATAAAATTATTCATTGATTTTCTTCTTTTTTTTCTTTTTCTTTTCTTTTCTTATATCTCTAGCCTATGGTGACTGCAACATCAACAACCACGGCGGCTTCAGACGTCGCCCCCTCTCCATAAAAAACAGGTGGGGATTGGAAACGCCGCGTCTTTGTGTGTGTGTGTGTGTGTGTGTGTGTGTGTGTGCGCGCGCGCGCGTTCTTTTCCGCGTGTGTTTTTTCCGCGTGTGTCTTTCCGCGTCCCCTTGGCTCCAAGGCGCAGCGGATCCAGGCGCGGCGGCAGCGGCGGCAGCATCAGCATCATCAGCATCAAGGCTTGTCTGTGCACTGTTTACAGAGGCTGGATGTGACGTTGTTGAACAGCGCGCATTTCTCGGGGCAGGACGCGGGCGGCACCACGGTGGGGAACGGGTAACCGGGCGGCGGCTCGTAGGGGCCCAAACCGGGCGGCGCCGCCAGCGCCGTGGTGGCCGGTATCGACGCGGCGGAGATGGCCTGGCCCTGGTTCAGGTAGGCCACCAGCCGGCGCATCTCCTCCAGCGCCTGCGCCTGCATGAGGATGTAGTTCTTGGCCAGCAGCAGCGTGGCGATCTTGGACAGCTTGCGCACGGACGGGCTGTGCGCGTACGGGATGACGCCGCGCAGCTCGTCCAGCGCGTCGTTCAGGTCGTGCATCCGCCGCCGCTCGCGCGCGTTGATGTTCAGCCGCAGCGTCTTCTGCTCCTTGCTTTTCTTACCTCCTCCCTCCGGTTTGCCGCCCAACACGCCGCCGATCCGCGGGTCGCCGCCGCATCCGCCGCCGCCGCCGGCCAGCAGCATCATGTCGCACCTGTCGTCGCTGTCGTCGTCGGGGCTCTGCTCGCCGCCGCTGCTCTCCGCCGCCGACGTCGTCGTCGTCCTGTTGCCGTTACCGCCGCCGCCGACCTCGCCGTACTTCACGCACAGGGACCCCGTGGGCAGACCTAGCGGGCCCCCGCGGCCGCCCGCCGCCAGACCCCCCGGCTGGATCGGGTCCGGGTCGGACCCGTCGAAGCAGCCGATGGGGGACTGGCGGTCGCGGGTCACCTGCAGTTCGATGCCCGCGGACGACCGGAACGGGTCCATCTTCTTGCTGGACACGGCGCTCAGGGTCTTGTGGAAGATGTCCGCGGTGCCGCTCAAGTTCATCCTCCGGTCCATCGCCTGCTGCTGCTGCTGCTGCTGCTGCATCCCCCCCCCCGCTGCTGCTGCTACTACTACTACCCACCTAATGGACTAATGTTGTCTGTTTGAGGGGGGGAAGTTGTAACGCGACGCCTCTTATAAGTTTTCCTCTCTTTTCTTTTTTTTTGGTTGCGTGTGTCCCCCCCCACACCACCACCACCGCCACCGCCTTTCCCCCCACCCCCCCGCGGTGGCCTGTCACTGTCAGCGTTGCGGGAGTGTGCAAGGGGGTCTTGCTCAAAGTCTTCCTCAAACTTGGTCAACTGCGGTGTAAAAAGGAAAAAAGGAGGAGAAGAAGAAGACGACTCTCTCTCTCTGTCTGTCTGTGTTTTCTGCGCCTCTCTGCTCTCTCACCTTTTCCGCGGGTCTCTTCCGCCGCGCTCTCACAGTCGCGCGTAAATGCGCGCCAGGGTCTTTTACATCATTATCTCGAGGCGGGTTATTAAAGGAGGATGCGCCTATTGGGGCAGAGCGCGCACCGCCCCCCCCCCCCCCCCCCCCCCCCGCCCTCACACACACCACCCCCCTCACACACACAAACACACACTCTCTCTCTCTCTCTCTCTCTCTCTCTCTCTCTCTCTCTCTCTCTCTCTCTCTCTCTCTCTCTCTCTCTCTCTCTCTCTCTCTCTCTCTCTCTCTCTCTCTCTCACTCACACACACACACACACACACACACACACACACACACACATCCCCCAGTCCTCTCTCTCTTTCTTTCTTTTATCCAATCAGGTTAACGTTTTAATTAATGCATGCGTTTAAATTGGTGACAAACAATACCGCGTGCACCCCCTTGTTTCTTCTGTCTTCTTTTATTTTCTTCTTCTTTTCTTCTGGCTTTTTTTATGAACTGCTTGAAGAAGTCCTGTTTTTTTTAGTTTTTTTTTAGATGAATCACTTGTAAAGGCTAATAGGCCCCATTTGGGTTCAGCGCACCGTACAGGGCCGTCCGTGTCTTAGTATTGACATGTGATGTCCAAGGTCCGCATGGCATTTTTAATAATAATCTGATAAGACACATTCCCCTTAGTGTGCGATTAAGATGAGTTTCGTCAAACTGGTTGTTTAAGTGAGTTGGGCCGACAACAGATTCAGTTGTTTACGCAGTCCGGGGTCCCGTTTCATGTCATTTAGGTCTAATCTCTACTACAATTGAACATAAATCATCGAGTCCATAACTTGATTCCCCGAGTTTAACCGCCGACGTTGTGCGTAATAAACGCACCGTCGCCTTCAGCGGTGATTGTCATTTAAGCCCTATATTGTTTTATCATTTCGCGGTGGAACCGAAATTGCTTTTTCCTATTTGAAGCCCTAGTCTCCCTTTAAAAGACAGATTTACAGCTCCGTGTGAAGCCGTGCTCTCGTGATCAGAATATCGTTCTACCTGCGAGGATATATTGCCATCTACTGGACCGTGGTCTATATTACATTTTAATACAACACTTGACTTCATGAGATCATGTGACTGCCTTGTGTATTAACGCCAGAGTTACTTCCTGTGCACATTTAACAACTGATGAAGGTGTTTGGATGAACACTGAAACGTCTTGTATCTTATACGTTTTAATCCAGTGTTTTAAGATTAAACCTTTTGTTGAAATTTTAATAACAGGTTCAAATGTTATCACCGGCGCCAACGTGGGTAAAGCCTTGGTGAAATAAGCTTTTGGTTTCATTTTCCTAATAATGCACAGTTGCCCTCTGGGTGACAATTAAGTTAAAGTCGGCTGAACTTCTTGAACATCTTCAACATTTTGGTAATAGGCCCACCTGTGCTTTACAGGATACCATTTTATTTTTCTATTGAGTGAAAGTGGATAGACATCCAGAAGGGGTCATAAAGCCTTTATCATCTTTCTAGATAAGATTTAAAACTCCCCTAATGTATCCCCCCCACTTGACCCTGACCCCCCCCCCCCCCCCCCCCCCCCCCAGCAGGCAGGCCCCTGAAGGAGTTTGGACAGGAGTCCTTCACTCTCCTGTCTCTCCTTCACACAAGTTAATGGGCAAGTTAATGTAGTGGCTCGGTACTGGGTTCGATTCCTAACGACGCTCTGGATAAAAGCATCTGCAAAAAATGGGTGGTGAATAGCAGAATAGCAGAGTATCAAATCTCCATCATTGGGCAGGAAGAGTTGCTATCCATTAAATAGAGCAGACAGCACCTACGTAAAGCTGGGTAATGCGGTTTGACGGCCTGGGTGGTGGTTGACCATCCAGCGTGTAGTTCATCAACAGCTCATGTAACACCAGCAGGTTGACAGCACGCATGGACACCTGGACCCCCTCCTTTACATACCAAAAAAAAGAGACTTGCATCTCCTCCCCCCCCCCCCCCCCCCCACTCGCAATGCTGACGGGCTCAATCTTCATATGTCTCAACGAGACATAATGAAAGATGCGGTTGCACCGAGACTTAACCTCGACGTCCCAAGGTCGATATTTCCTCTTTGTTACACCCGTCGTTTGGTGGCATATTTTCACACCGTGTCCACGTAGATGGAGACTCGGATACCTCCGAAGAGTTATGAGCTCTGAGGTCTGTCACAGACAGCCGCTTCATCCCGAGGCGGGCGAGGGGAACACCTTCATGGCCAATCAGGCCCGGGCTAACGAGACATGATGGTCCGGAGCCGGCCATTACGTACGCGGCCCTCGTCGCCCTGCGTCAGCACTTCCTTGCTAATAGAGAGGAAAACGAGACACTGGCGTTCATTTGACTTCCACGTCAACTTGCTTTTTTTTTTTTATTTCCCTCCACTCAAATGTGATCACTCAAGGTGATTTTAGTCTTGAGCTGCTTGTCAGATGATTTGTTAAGTTTATTACTGTTTTTTTTTATTTATTTTTTATATTTAGTCATTTAGCGGACACTTTTAGCTATAAGCGACTAACATTGAATTCAGATACAGGTCATTAAAGAGCAGCTAGGGGTTAGGGCCTCTTTCTCAAGGATGCCTGTACAGGGAGATTGCGAAATCGGGTATCGGACGCAGCACCTTTCGGATGGGAGTCAAATACCCCCATAGCCACGAGTCCATCCGTCTTGTTTATTGCCCGCTATTTTAGGCCTGCAGTACATGAGCCTGGTCGGGTTACAGAGACACCCGTTCAATGGGCCTTGTTCACCTAGTGGCCATCTTGGTTCCTTCAGAGCCAAGATGGAACCAAGATGGCCACTAGGTGAATATTAAGGCCCATGGCTCCCAATGCCAATTTCTCTCTGTAACACTTTAGATTAGGGACCACATATTCACCATTAACTAGTTGCTAAGATTGTAATTTATGTACAACAACTTCCTTACTTACTATCAATAAGCAGTAATTAGGAGGTTACTGAGGGAAAACTCTAATATTAAAGTTAATGGCCTAGTAGTTGTAGAATATGGTCATGCAGAATAATGCATTAATAAGTGCTTTATAATGACTAATAAAGAGCCAATATGCATGCTTATAAGAAACTAGTTAATGGTGAATATGTGGTCCATTCTCTCTTATCTAAAGGGGTTTTGCTGCGGCTTGACGGTATGTCTGTTTTCAAGACCCAAGTTCAAATCCAATGGTGCTCTATAGGGCTTCGGTATTTTTAGCTAAAGGGAGGTAATGGTGCCCTAAATCAAACTCTCACTTAGCCAAATGAGTATTTGACTTGACTTTGTACAGTTTTTTTTACTTGACTTTGACTGTGCAGCTTCTTACCTGGGGAAGACCAGGTTGTTACCTGGTTTGCATACTCCCTGCAAGCTCTGTGAGGCAGTCCCATCGACTGCCATGCCGTCCGACTCGTAACATATGTTGTATTGAGTGAGACAACATCGATTTATTTTTAATAGGCCTATACTTTCTTAAACTTACGCTTGTTTAATGGCTATTTAATCGCAGGCAATGAATGATAAGCTTCTGGAGTACTTATTCATACCCGGTACCATTATCAGGCCTGCAGCTACCCTGACGTCTGCAGTTCAAAATGCGCACCACCAGAGGGCGGCCGTGTCGCGGGTATGGGATGCGCTCCTGGGACGCAGGAGAGACTCGGGGTAGGTGCTGCCTGCGCGCTTCTCGCAAATCATTACTAGATATCGGATGTCAGATTTTGTGCTTACTGCGATCCGTTTCCGTTCAATTTAATTAAGAGCTATCTTACACGGGTTAATAACTTTAGGGGTTATGAATACGCCTCGATAATTGTTCATTCGTTTTTAATTGAATGACTTTTTATTTTATGTTTTACCTTGTTGGAATATCATAACACTTGCAATACGCCTTTATGCTTCTGTTTTTATTGAATTTTTGCATGGGCGTCCTTGGCATATAGGCCTACGCGTTTCATAAGACACCTATTTTATACGGACGTTTTCTTGTAAAAGGACTTAATGGAAACCCTCGCTGTTTGGGTGTATCCTTAGGCAGGTATCTCCCCCTACTCCCATCATCATCATTTAAGGAGGCCCTCTTCTCCATCCACCTCTCCATCCCCTGGTGATCCCATGAATGATATTAACGTGTCTTATGAGTGTCGTCAAGATCCTTTATTTGTTTGCAAGTTCATAATGTCTTGCGTACCTCGGATGATTCGCCAACGCACCGCTTATTATAAGCCTACAACAAGAAACGGCACACGTCATTTCAGTGATTTTTTTTTTTAGGTTTGCGTGTGAGACTTGACTTGTTTCGGGTGTATAAAAAAGGGAGGAAGGCCCTACCCTTTAACACCACTAGGTGACGGCCCACGCCAGGATACCGACGCTGGGAGTGAGGGTTTTTTTTTAGCGCATAGGCCATCCTTGTAATCCGGACCGTGTTGCCTCGTCGGGACTTTTTTTTAACGTCCTGGTCTGGCCTTATAACGTCCAAGGTCCGTTTAGTTTAACACGAGCCTCCTCTCTCAACCTTAAGGGCTGTGCTGCTCCGTGTGATGGATAGGGCGTCGCGCCTCTTGTATTACAGGTGAGCCCTGCAGTCTGACAGGTGAGCCCTGCAGTCTGACCTAGACCTAGACCTGGACCTGGACCTGGCCCTGCTGTAACGGCAATACCTCGCACGCCTGTTTCTGCACAAATTCACTTAACCTGCCCGCCAAATGTTTCATTAATGCTTTGATCGGATACCAATCTGCCCCCCCTCCAATCATCCCCTCGGCCGCCTGGCGGGAGCGCGGGAAACAATGGCGTAATGAGCGCGCTCCTCCACTTCAGCACCCGGTGCGGCGGACAGCGCTAAGGCGGTGGGACTGGACAGCTCCTCAGCTACAGCAGAAACATGGCTGCACCACCACCACCATCATCGTCCTCATCGTGGAGGAGTAGTAGTAGGGGATGCATCATGATTAACTTTGAACTCAACAGAGGAACAAGGAGGAATCTCGTTTATTTTTCGGGGGACGGGTTCACATGGAGAAGAAGAAGAAAAAAAAGCGAAAGCCGTTTGGTTTTTTTTGTTGTATATTTCGTTTATTCTGCAAAAAAACAAAAACAAAAAAATGAATGCATTACAGTAGGACACGGTTAAAACCCAAACCTTTCCTCTCCTTGCGTATCTCATTGCTGTGTTGCGTGTTTTTGCAGAGGCTGCGTGCGCATTTGCAGACAGGAGGATCATCTCTTGGCATTCACCGCGTGCCTTAATTGTAAGACATTAAATCAAGGTCCGCTGTGAACACGGAGAGACGCGACCCACAATCACACCCCGTGCGCATGCGTGTTTGGCGTGCGTGTGTTTGAGTGTGTGTGTGTGTGTGTGTGTGCGCGCGCGTGTGCGCGCGCTAAAACGAGAGGTAGCCTACATCTCGACCAACTCCATCGAAAACCCAACTATTAATAATTGGTAGCCTTTACGGCATCCGATACGTAGCCCAATTAAAGTAGGTATATGTATCGTGGTGTGTGTGTGTGCGCGTGTGTGTGTGTGTGCGCGTGTTAGCCTATGTCAATATAATCCCAAGCATCCCCCACACACACGGCTCCAAAATGCACCCAAAATCCGCTTCTGGTAGGCGAGTTGCAACCCACCTACGTGACCCCTTTTTGAAGATACAAAAAAACCCAACATAGAAATAATGCAAAATGGAAATATGTGTGTGGCCAAACGGTGCCAGCGGGGGTCCGCTCCGAGGTCGCTGCAGTTATAAGTCCCATCCGAACCGGGGGGGGGGGGGGGGGTCCCGTCCGTCCATACGCCGCTTTGTCCCAAATGCAGCGGGTTGTAAAAATGCATCATCCATTGTCCCACAGTGTACCTACAGAGGAAAAAAAAACATGAAGAAGGGAAGAAAACCAAAAAAAAAAAAATGTAAAATTCACATCAAATACGAGGTCACAAAAGGTTAAAGGCAAAAAAAAAAAATCAAAACGGGTTAGAAATAATTCGCTCTTTTTTTTTTTTGGTGTCATTTTCCCTTTTTCTTTTCTTTTTTCTCATCTCGGTGTCTCCGTATATAAAAACCCGTCCGACCAAACCGGTACTCCTCCAACCGCAGAAAGTGGCGTAACGGGAGGGGGAAAAAACCCAGAAAAAAACCCGTATTCACACACACACACACACACCGGGGCCCCGGGACTGGGGGCGCGAGCCGTCCGGTACCGACACCGACACCGCATAAATGAGACCGATCTCCCTCCCGCTCGCTCCTTTTCCCACTCGCCGGCTGACTTTGGGATTAATGGAGCTGGGGCCAAACAAATAAGGCATCTGCCTTCTGCACAAGAGGATTGCATGTGTGTGTTGGGGGGGGGGGGGGGGGGGGGGGGGATGAGGGAGGGAGGGGGGGAGGCGTTGACGTCACTGGCCAAACAGATGTTCCTCTCTCTCTCTATACCCAACGTCCTCCCGATCATCATCTCGTGTCCTTGAAACTATAAGGGGGGGGGGAATTCACTTCCCGCATCTCTAAATGCTGTACCCCCAATTAACGGACTACAGTACAGTCGCCCTCCATTGGCCAGAGAGAGGGAGGGAGAGAGAGAGAGGGAGAGAGAAAAACCCCTCATAGCAGCACATATTCTGTAATCTAAATCCAGCATTGGCTGCGAGCAGTTATGCAACATTGCACTATTCAAAAATGGGAACACACGTGTGCACGCGAACATCCGCGCGCGCGCGCACACACGCACGCACACACCTACATACACACTCATAGGTAGGCATAGATGAATGCCTGATTTTGTCATAGCCCGCTGTTTAATGTAAAGGCAATTTGACTTCGAGTCACTGCGCCAGCGTTGCCTCCGTCTTTCAGCGTTTCTTAAAATTCTGTGACACTCGGAGTGCATTAGTATGCATAACTGGTCACATGACCTTATATAATATTAAGCATGTGCTATAACGTCGGCTATTATTCATGCACTTGCAATGCCGTGCAATCGCTGCACTAAACCTTGGGTTGGTCACACAAGGACACCTTGCGGAGGCCTATCCGTATCACCCACATCTTGCTGACACCTCATACACGACGAATTATGTTGCATTATTTAAATGGCCTATATGCTAATCACCGTAATCACTTCAACGAGGCATACCAATGGCGGCGAGGTGACAATATCGCATGCAGTACTCGTGCATGTTAAAAACCTGGTTAGGGCTATAACATTCAAATGAGGTCACTGATCAGCATAGCTGCATATCACAGCCCGCAGCTCCACCGTTATAACCTGCAGCAGCTCTAATAACCACGACGCGCTCTTACTGCATTAACCGGGATTAGTGCCGAAAAGCCGATACTCCTTTTCCCCGGTCGAGATGTAGAAATATGCCTGAACTCCGCAAGGCGAGTTGTCCTGCACCGCATCGTCCACTTGCCGGCAGAGGAGGAGGAGGAGGAGGAGGAGAAAGGATGGAGAAACAAAGGGAATCGCCATTTTAGACGGAAACGTCCCCCTCCCTTTAGCCCCTCCACTCATATCAGCCATCATCTTATAGCACGTCCGCATATCACCATACCCCCCCACCACCACCCCCCATCACCACCAGCCTCCTCCTCCTTCTCCTCCTCCTCCCTATCTGGTAACCATACCAACACGTCCCAGTGGACCCCAGCGCGCGACGATCTATTGTCTCGAAGCGCCGCGCGCGACGCACAAAATAGCGGCTATAAAATTCGCGCTGCGTCTCCGTCGCTTCCCATAACGCGTATCTCTAGGCTGCTTCCCATCTAATCGATAGATAGTGCAACCGTCGCCACAAATACCCCCCCCCCCACATCCTCCCCCCCCCCCCCCCCCCCCCCCCCCCCCCCCCCACACCCCCACATCCCCCCCTGCATTCACACACAAACCAAGACGTTTTTCGGGGTCAGGCTAATTCGTGAAGCGCTTCTCTCCCACCTACAGTATAAAGCCCGCAATAACAATGGCAAGTGCAACGTGGGGGGGGGGGGGGGGTTGAGAGGGGGGGAGAGTGCACGACCGTTATCTTTTTTTTCTCTCTCTCTTTCTTTCAATCTTTCTTTCTTTCAAAACGCAGTTTTTTTTTCTCCGATGCATCCTTAACGTTTTAACGTGCGGCGGGTTTTTTTTTTTTTTTTTAAATAGGCGCCACACGGACACGCCGACCGCGTCCGTTCCCCGAATGAAACACGAAGGTCACACACACACACACACACACACACACACAGAGGCTACTCACCATTTTTCTCCCCCCCCCCCCCCCCCCCCCCCACGCTCCTCACGCCATATGGTCAGGTCTCCGCGCGCGGCGCACATCAACTCTCCACGGTGACGTCGTTTTTTTGTGTGTGGGTTTTTTTTTTGGGGGGGGGGGGGGGGGGTGATTTAAAAAAAAAAAACACGCACCTGCCGCCTATAATGTCGCCCCGTCGTAGTCGTCGTCGTCGCCGCGGCGCAGAGCTTGTATTTCCCGGTAACCGGACGATAGATGGAGAGAGACAGAGGGAGAGAGGGAGAGAGAGAGAGAGAGTCGGTGTCCGCGTGCGGAGGGGGGGAGCTGGTAGCACCAATGACAACGACGCTGCCAGAGCCTCTGCAAAGCATGGCTGCGCTTTCTCCCGTTTTTTTCAAAAGAGGGCAGGTCGTTCTGTGCATTACAATGAGTAAAGTACCCCCCCCCTCCTCTTCCCCCCCCCTCACCCCTCCCACACACACACACACACACACACACACACAGGCCCCCCTTCCTCTCTCTCTCTCTCTCTCTCTCTCTCTCTCTCTCTCTCTCCTCCTCCCCCCCCCCCATCCCCCCCCTCTCTCCCCCTCTCCTCCCCTCCACGCGTGCACGCGCCCGCGCGCCCGCAGATAGACCGCCGGCTCTGCTCTCTCTCTCTCTCTCTCTCTCTCTCTCTCTCTCTCTCTCTCTCTCTCTCTCTCTCTCTCCCCTTACTCCATCTCTGGTGAATACATAGAAATGCGCGCTGTGTGTGTGTGTGTGTGTGTGTGTGTGTGTGTGTGTGTGTGTGTGTGTGTGTGTGTGTGTGTGTGTGTGTGTGTGTGTGTGTGTGTGTGTGTGTGTGTGTCACGCGTATAGCCCCGGTTTTGCGGACACGCGTGCGCCAAGCCACGTTATTGTGCCCGTTTTTTTTTTTTTTCCTGTAGCCTTTTAACCGCCGCTTCATAACGTCGCAATGTAACGAGCCGTTAAAGTAGGCTCTGTTAAAAGTAGGCCTGTGTGTGAACGCGCAGTGCATCGTGCACTATACAGGCCCGTATTTAGTAGGCTATGTTTAGTATGTTTAGGCCTAGTATGTGTTATGAAGTGGGAGTGTAAAAGTTTAACATGTTTAAGTGCCGTTTTTCTCCCTATATAGGAAATGTAGGCTATAGCACTGCGGTGTTTTATATTGCGTGTTTTCCCAACTGCGCAGCCTGCCCTGAACCGCGCGGGTCGCGAACGCAATCCGTCTGGTTTGACAGACTGTGGAAATAAATAGCGTTATAATAATGAAGTGCACGAACGACGACGACCTCAACCACGATTATCGTCCCTCTCCCGTCGATATTATAATGCGTCCTGTATCGACACGGACTACACTTCGTTATATAATGGGACTGGGACACATCACGTTGGACAATGCACAATGCGGGACCGGGGGACCCCTGGACCGACCTTTTACGGCCTGGTGCCTATGGGGTCCAAGTCACACATGTACAGTTGCTTAAAGCCCGCATAGTGAAACATGATGTCATTTGAGTCACCTCCCTAACAGAGCGGAGGTGAGGGATCGGTGCAAGGGGGGGGGGGGGGGGGGGGGGGGTGCTGCTGCATCCCATTACACGAGGCCAGGTCCTGGTCTAGTCTCGAGTCAAGCATCCTGTAGGTACCCCCCAATATAAAAACAGTGTTCGGATATCTACAGGGGCCTATGTGGGTGGGTCCACTATGTGGGTGGGTCCACTATGTGGGTCCACTCTGTGGGTCCACTGAGGATCCCATATACGCGTCCAATGCAGCAGGCATGCGGTTATCTGCAGTTTTTGTACAATTCGCTGTGCAATTATTCAGTCGGAGCCGTCGCCATCACACACACTTCGGTGGTCGCGTCCGTTCAAATAGGACCATGCGAGGACGTGCATATATATATATATATATATATATATATATATATATATATATATATATATATATATATATATATAGGCCAAAGCAGCTTTACGTAAGGCCACCGTCATTGGACATTGGGGGAGCTTTTCCCCCTCTGTGTGTGTGAGAGGGAGAGAGAGGGAGAGAGCGGGTGGGGGGTGTGTGTGGGTGACGCTATTGTCCCGGCTGAAACAATGGGAGCTGGGGGGCGACATGCAGCGGTGCACACATGAATGGCAAGGCTCTGGGATGTGCGCGGGTCAGTAACCCCCACCTCCCACCCTCACCCCCATCCCCCCCCCCCCCCCTTTTCCCAGCGCGTCACAATGAACCCTCGCGAGGTCGGGGCTCCTCGGGGGTCACAGGGCCCTCCCACCTTTGTCCCGCACTTCAAAACAGATAAACATTTATTAATCACGCACTGGCCACTGGACTGGGGGCCCCCTGGTCCCACAGCGAAAAGAAAACGTGGAGGGGGGGGGGGGGGGGGGGTCGTCCCCCCCCCCCCCCCCCCGTGCAAATGTCACATTCCAGTGTTTAGTCCAGAGGTGGGACTTTGGAAAAGTTTGAGACATGTGCAGCCCAGTCCAGTCCGAGGTGGAGAGAGACCAGACTTTGCGCGGACTTTGCGGCAGGAGGGTGCGGCCTGATCCCTCCCATGGGGGATCCTGGACCTGGGACCTATACGTCTATATGGGCTCCGTTGGGGGGTGTCGAAGACCTCGGGGGACCCAGGCTCCTGTGTCGCTGCTGGTAGTGGACTAGAGGACTATATGGACCCCCCCTATAGAGGTTAATTGCGTGCGCAAATATCCGCCGTTTTCGACGCAGCTCACGTTAACTACACGCACGCATATATATATATATATATATATATATATATATATATATATATATATATATATATATATATATATATATATATAGAATTATTTCTCTCCACCATCACACTGAGGACTGCAGCGCCACAACAGACTATTTGGCGCATTGTACTGCTGGGCTGGGGGGGTCCGTGTGGACGCGTCTAGGCTGGACTACTCCTAGACCTAGTAATAAGACCAGACCAGACCTGGACGGCTCGGTGTGTGGAGGAGAATATACTGCAATATACCGCAGCTCTATGGGCTAAACCAATGCGTGTAATGGCGCTTTGCTCCTCTAAGAGGATATTGGAAATAAACACATAACGCATCATGAAATGATGTGTAATGATTGAATGTGAGGTTTAGGCACACATGTGAAATAGGCTGTATTTACTCTGGGTGAAATAGGCCTATGCACTGTGTTTTAGGCGGCTATGAGGGGGTGGTTATAAGTTATAGCCGCAATGAGGAATGATCTCTCCTGGACATTATATTTTAATGTGTCACGAGTAGTGAGGCCAGTCGAAACGAAATTCATGTGTGTGTACGGGGGGCTGGTGTTAGTAACCGTGGGCAACTGCGAGCTGTGTGCTATCGTGTGTGTGTGTGTGTGTGTGTGTGTGTGTGTGTGGGGGGGGGGGGGGGGTTGTGGTGGCCCTATGGACTAAAAAAAACAAAAACGTTTTTATTGTTGTAATTCGGTGCACTTTAATGTTGTTACTACATGTAAAGGTCTGTACTACTATCTGGATGAGCCTTCAGTCATTAGTTTAAATGTGCAATGTGTATGTTTTTCCTCCAAGTCTATTGAGGCCTGTTGACATTTTGTGTTTATTATATATATATATATATATATATATATATATATATATATATATATATATATATATATATATATATTAATGTTTTTTGTTATAATTGTTGCATTGTTATTATAAGGTCACCATTTGAGCAAGGTCAATCTTGCTTAAATGGTGACCTTATAATAAGAATGCAACAATTATAACAGAAAAGATGTAGGACAGTAATCAACACCTTTGTCAACCTATTAAAACAAATAGGCCTACCTTTGACGAAATAGATTTTAAAAAAGAAAAAAGAAAAATAAAATAACAGATTTTGGTGAAATAAAATGATGTACAGCTATTTATATTCAAACCTTATGTATTGATTGATAACAATCTATGTAGGCTACTGTAAATTGTTTGTGTTTGGGCTATTGCTTAATTATTTTAAAGGGTTGCAAAGTCAATACCATAGGTGGACATTTCATATAGACTATACGTGACCCCAGTCACAATGTGTCGGCCATAGTGTAATCCATACTACATGCATAATAACCCTACATTTGTTTTAGAGCAAAGGGATGATTGCGGCAAAAATGTATTTTTTGAATTGAAATCCAATTCAAAGCAATGCTGAAGCCTATACTGTACCCCCCTAATGTTATAGCAGCATCATGGTGTCCATGTGGGAGGGGAGATAGCAGAGGCTCGGGGGGGCGAGGTGGTCCCGCTCTGTTCTGCTCTGTTCGCTACATCTTCCCACATCCTCCCCTTTCTCCCCTTTCTCCCCTTTCTCTCTGCTGGATTACTTTCCCTCAGTGGATTACTGTTACTGTCATTTGCTGTTACTGTCATTCTCTGACTTATGGGACACCATGAGTCTAACGTTGTGCAATCACATGGACATTTTGGAAAATATCCTGGACATAGCCACTGAACATTTGAATCTAACCATGACCTGTACTTCGGATTGATTCTGCACACACGTGTAGCTATTAGCCACTCTCATATTTTGTGGTCCTTATATACCGTTAACCTCGATGGACATTGTATATTTGGACATTGTCTATTTGGGTTTGCACCATTTCCCTCTAATGTATGGCCTTTACTGTAACTGTTACGTGTGGCGTTGTGTATTTTGTAATTGCACCCTACTGTTAACTAGTTTACATTTGTATTTTTGATACCTAGCGTTACCTATCACATGTGGCTGTAGCACCGTACTGATACTATTCTACTATTTTACTTTTCTATTGTTTATTTGTATAGTTGCACTCTAGTTGCGCCTTTCCTACTTGCAACTGCTGCACAATAACTTCCCTCAGGATAAATAAAGTAATATCTTATTGTATCTTATCTTATTATCATTAGTGTATTTTGTAGTAAAATGATTACATTTATATTTATTTGTAATTATCTTATTAAATGAGTCTATGTAGGCCACCAACTATTATCTGAAAATGTAGGGAACTCATTTGACAGGATTGTTTTGTGGAGCCCTCTGTAGCATGTCCTTGGTTTGTATTGGTTCATAGACCTTTAGATTTACAGAATCATTTTGTCAAACTCCAAATTATATTTGTATTTAAATCTATATAGCTATAGCTGTGTGTGTGTGTGTGTGCGCGCGCTCATCAACCATAGTATGCTGTTTGGTTGCATACAAAATGGTGGCTTCAAAAAAATGCCCCTGATAACTGTCACCTCTGTAATTTTATAAATTGTTTTTAGGGAAATTAATTTCCTCCCTCTTCTTACAGCCCCCTCCCTCCCTGTTGTTTTGTCCCTTGCCCATCCCCCGCCGAGCCCAAACATGCTATATCTTTACATGATCATTCCTACGTTTTATCCTGTTTTTATTTGTTTTGCTGCATTAATCCCGGTCGATATCAAACCATGGCACCCCGGCACGACGACCATATATCCACCGGGGTCGCATCCCACTGCATTGTATTTATTTAATATATTCCACTGCATTGCTGCATAACCTGCCGGCGGTTGCTTTGATGTAGAAATTGATGTCGACGCAGGATTTTCTGTGTATATATATATATATATTTCTTTGTCAGTCAGTTAACCCGAACGGAGGGGAGCTTGAGTGCTTGTCGTCCACGCAGGGGGATGCTAGCGTTCGCGTTGGCCAACACCAAACACCGAACAGCAGTTGTTGTTGGACGGTTGCGTGAGGGAGGAATCAGGTCATCTGCACTGGGTTACAGGCCTGCTGGCCACGGTCGTACCGTCCTCCATCTTGTAGCTCGCCGATGCTACAGATGCTTTTGCACTACAGGGCAGAGAGGGAGAGAGGGATGCCTCCTCCAACTTGCAGAGATAGAGGTTTTAACGCTAAATCCCTTTTCGTGTGTTCAAATTTGTAGTCTAAAAAAAATGTTAGTTTGAAAAATAAATGGTGTACACAAAAATGATTTACATTTTGCGATGGGTTTGGTTTGCTATTTTATCATTTCAAATGGGAGCTATAATTATGACGCAGTTCAAATTACCTAAAAGAATGACAACGAATAACGGTGAATATTTACCCATATATAAGCCTATGAATTGCTGTTATATTTGTATTAGATACTATTGCGTATTGTGCATCATAGTACTTTTCTGTCGTGTTAGCAACTTTGATTTGTAAAAGGCAAATATATGTTTTCCTGATATCCTAATACCACACACACACACACACACACACACACACACACACACACACACACACACACACACACACACACACACCTCATCATCACCAACATGCTATACTATATTCACTCTCTGTGATGCGATGGAGAACTACTGACTGGGTGTTTTTGTGTGAGGGGAGCCATTGAAAGCAGAGCAGGTCTGAGAGTATGGAACCTCCCTCCCCCCTTCCTCCCCCCTTTCCTCCCCCCACCCCACCACCCTCCCCCCTCTGACATTAGCAGGGGGTCAAATGTGCATGTAGGGCACCTGGCTCGTCACCTCCCCTCTCTCTGTGATGTTAAATGTCAGCCAGCAGTAGCATCATCCACAGAATGCTAGTTGTGGCTTCGCTGTCATGCCACGCGTGTCCGCGTTCGCCGGTTCCGACTCTAAAACATAATGTATTTTATTTTAACATAAACCTTTATCTTGTTTTTTTTTTGTGTAAACAGATGCTATCGGCCACTCGTGTCGTTTCAGTGGAGTGAATGTGTAGTAAATCAAAGTAGAAAGTCAGAGATAGCTGGATTCAAACAAAAACTATACATATATACGTGTGTATATATATATATATATCTTTCATGTATCACAAACAGTGGTCTACAAGCCAGCCCAGTTAGCAGCGCTTTCTCATATTCAATACTCAACATGCGTTTATTGTTGCTTTCGCGATAAAGACTGGCGCCTGGGTTGTCGCGTGGCTGCTGCGAGTGGGGATGTAAATGTGCCGTATATCCTGTCTGAGTGGTAAGCGGCGCTGTGAAGGTCACATAATACTGCGGCGGCGGCGGCGGTGGCGGCTAGAGAGAGAGAGCTTGCTGCTTCCCTCCACATTCCCCAACATGCATTCTCACAGAATGCATGTTGGGCCGCAGCCGCCCAATCAGCCGCTCTGTTCTAGGCTCTGTAAGTAGCCCTCCTCCTCCTCCTCCTCCTCCTCCTCCTCCTCCTCCTCCTCCTACCCCTAAGGTCTGTGAGATGGCGTGTGGCGGCGGCGGTGGGTGGGAGATGGTGGTGGTGGTGGTGGAGGGGGGGGGGGGGTCACAGGGGGTCTGTCTGCTGCTTTCTCTGCCCTCTTTATCCACCCCCCCCCCTCCCCACCCTCCCCACGTATAGCTGTGCGTTGTCGACTACGGGGTGACAGCGCATGGAGAAAAATAAAATAAATAAATATGAAATAAAAGACGGAGAGCGAGAGAGAGGAGTCGGCTCTGCTGGAGAGGCGACAGCTAGAGACGCTCTGTACGCTCCCCTCCGTACTGTATACAGAATACATTATGCTCGCGCGGATGCCGTTGTTTCTAGGGGGGGTCTTTCATTTTACGATCGTTTCTACGGCCTTTCTTAATACCTTCTTAGTTTTTGTAATACATCCCCTGACAAAGACTAGGTTATCTATGGGGCTGCTGATGTGCTATTACTCTCTGTGCTTGGAGGGACATTTAAAAATCTGTGCATTTAAAAAAATGTGCATTTCATAGAGAAAACACGTTTTCCGGGTTAAAACCCCCAACTGAAATTGCTCTCTATTGTTCGGCAGTTGGGCTGGCATTTAATGAAATTAATCCAGGGGGGGGGGGGGGGGGGGGGGGGTTTATATCACGGGGTAGACTTTGTATGCCTTTGCCTCCGCGACGCCAATCGTTGCGTCGGAGCACAGCCATAAATTTCTTTTGATATAATTGTATTAATGCAGCGAGTAATGGATGAGCATATGTTTCACACTGATTACTATCCGTCTCCGACTGCCTGCACCGCTTCTCCGTCTCCCCGCGGCCGACCATCGGAATGAGAATATGTGCCTTGAGTTAATGCTGATTGAAGCAGCTGCCAACACGTGAATCTCCATGGCAACAATAACCGTTGCCAGGCAACCGTGCTCTTTTAGGGACACTGAAAAGAAGCCCAAAGGCTTACTAAATATATATATATATATATACCATATATATATATATATATATATATATATATATATATATATATATATATATATATATGTATTTTATATGTATATGTATTTTATATATATATATATATATATATATATATATATATATATATATATATATATATATATATATATATATGGGTGTAATGCCTCAGCCCACCAAGTCCACGGAGTGACAATTAGTGGGGTGCTTTAAAAGCCACACGCGTGTTGTTGGGGGGTCTGCTGGGCCCACGGTTACGGTCGCCTTAATACGCCCTGCTTCACACTGCAGCGGCGGTGCAAACTGTAAATACACCACAGAAGAAGTATTATGCATGTAGAGCCGTGTGGGGAGTCTGTTCTGGGGAGATTTCTTTTTTTTTTTCTTTTTTTTTTTGCATCGCACGCTTGAATACCGGGGCAAAATGACGTCGGCCATCTTGGCTCCTGCATCGAGCGTCCTGCACCCCCCCCTCCCCCTCCCCCCAGCCTCAGCCTCAGCCCCTGCGCTTTGAAAGCTCCTTGAGACCCAGGGTGCATGCGCACACGCGGGCGGAACAAAGCATCCCATCAGCACCGGTGACATCACTGCAGTCAGCTCAGCTGTTTCTGCCCGTCTATAAATAGGGTGGCAGAAAAACCGGACGAGCTATGCAGAAGAATAAGGAGAAGAAGAAGAGGAAAATGTAACTACTGACCTCTGCTAATGAAAAAAGTCACAGCTGCGAACCGGTCTGGAGACTTGCCAAACGTCGGTCATGAAAAGCGGTTGTTAAATCATGGTTATCTCATGTTTATTCTGCTCCAACCCTGCCGAGGATATATAGTGCACATGCAGCTGTATCGCTGTAGCTCGGTCAAATAGCCTTTTTTCCATGGCACACGCCCCAATTACGAATGGCAATTTGAAAAACATTTTATGCACATTATATTGACAGATCTTTTTACCTCCTTTTTTTTGTGCAATTTTGCTTTAATACTTGGACACTTGTACACAGAGAACATACTCTGTAGTAAAATCTCCAAAAATGGCTTCGGAAAGCACGATGAAGAAGAGAGATGCAGAAGACTAGAATCACCAACGAGTCTGTGTGTAGTGACATCGCATGACATCGATCAGCTGGGTTTACGGGCGAGCGCTGCGACGCAAGCGCGACGTCCGAAGCGTTTTCTCAGTACGGACATTTCAGCCATTACAGTAATGAAGCGCGCGGCCCTACGATGCGAGGGAGTCTCAATGTCACGTCAAGGACAAGTCAAGCTACTAGCATGCCAGCGCATGTATAGCAGGGCGTATCGTCTTGCCGCACAGACCGCATCATCAAGTACAAAGCATAACGTGTACATGTATGACGTACGTATCGGCGGCATATCGGAGCAGAGACACGCGGCGGTCGATGGGGATGCCTTTTTGCGGCTCAGTGAGCAGTAAAACCAGCAACATGACGGAGCATGTCGCAGTCGCAGTGTGTGTGTCCCCCCCCCCCCCCCCCCCCCCCCCCCCCCCCCCCCCCCCCTGGCTCTCTGCTCTTCCCGGATAGCGTCACATCCCAACGACATTTTGCCATTTTGCCGTTTTGGAAGCATTGGAGTGTTAGTTATTGTGTTGGTCGTCATTGTTGAGTGGGTCATTGTTGGGTAATTCATCGCAAAATGATTTGTCATCATGGGGAGGCGTTGTTGTTTGAAACCGCCGCACCGTTTGTCATGCGAGACGTGGCAAAACGACGTTTTCAAACATTTTACAGCACTACAACTCTCTTGAGTCCTCTCACTATGAAGGAGTATCGCCAAACGGGAAATTCCCATGATGCATTCTGATGCGATCCTATACACACACTCGCTGGTCACTGGCTGGGGCTGGGGTCTGTCGTCGGGTGGCGGTCAAGTCTGGACTCTGTGAGGGGGGTCTAGGTCTGGGTTCTGGTTCTGGGGGGGTTGTGGTCTGGCTAAGGGTCTGGTGCTCGGGTGGGGGTCTGGTGCCTGGCTCTGGGCAGGGGTCCAAAGAGCTACAAAGCCACTGAATCCGCCCCCCTCCCTCCGGCACCCTTCGCTTCGCAACAGTTGGCTGTGGCCCACGACCGGCGCCGCCCATCGCCGGGTGGCTGTGTGTCTGGCCAGGTGCCAGGACGTGTGCGCTGGGGGGGGCGGGCGGCGGGGGGGGGGGGGGGGGGCGCTATGCCACGGCGGCGGCCTAGCAGGCTGCAAGCATGCAGCCCCCAGCGAAGGCATTCAGTGGCGTGAATGTCCCATTGTCTCAGTGCAAGCGTGCCAGGCTGGCGGTAATGGGGCTGCTCTTTGTGGCGTGCCACTCAACATCGAGTGGGCTGGTGGTCTCATTAACCTGACTTCCGCAAATAAAGCAGGCAGGCACAAGGGGCGCCTATGATAGCACACTCATAAGGCCCCCACTGAATCCGCCACCCCTCTGTCCCCCGGCCAACGTCACTCCTCCTCCTCCTCCTCCTCCTCCTCCTCCTCCTCCTCCTCCTCCTCCTCCTCCTCCTCCTCCTCCTCCCAATCCTCTCCATCCTCCTCCTCCCCATCCTCCTCTTCTCCCTTTCTCCTTCCAGTCTCCAAGGCTTCCATGGGCTCCTGTGATGGCAAAAAAGAAAAAGAAAATAGAAATTCAGCCTCTGGCCCATTTCAGGTGTCCCAAATAAGAGATGGGTGGGGGGGGGGGGGGGGGGCGGGTTTCTTCGCCTCCTACTCCCGTTTCTACGCTTTTATCGTCTCCTGGCGCTGAACTCTCTCAGCGGCGTCTTTGGTGAGAATTTAAACGGAGTTTGTGTGCAACTTAATAACAGATGTAGTCTGCTGCCGTTTATCTGCCTTGGGGAATATTTAAATCTAACACTGGAAGATACATTTTTTTTTATTGCTTTTATTATTATTTTTTTTTGCCCCTGTACCTTTATCGACAAAATAAAGTGTGACGGTGCAGAACGGACTTCATTCCTTTTGATTGGCTCAGGGGCGGTGCATTCGGGCCTCTATGCCCACCGTAGGAATCGTTCATTTGACTGCATTGGGTATTTCAAAGTACGTCAATGTGCCCGGCGGTCTGTATTTGTATTCACTTGTAATGCCGGGTCAATCTTGGGCGGTGTTTAATCTCTGCTTTTTCCAATTACGCAGTACAATAATAACTCAACTAAATCAAGGACAACTGTATTAGAAACAAATGCATAAATTTAAATATGAAATCTTAAAATTCAGGAGCAATTAGCGGATTGAAATAGACCTAGAATTTTCTCTTTTCTTCAATAACAACCAAATGACTTATTTATCACCCTACCCAATTTAAAATGATGACAAACCAAAGCGTGGAAGTGGAGCAACATTGAGTCCGACCCATTTGGCTGGTGTTTGGTACATGGCTGTCAAACTAGAACTATACAACAATTAGTCAAAGTTTCTTGATATTTTTCTAATACTCAACTTTTCCAATGTGTTCTTCATGGTGATGAATGCCACTGTGGCCTCAATGAGTTTATTTTTTTCCCTCTCTACTGATTCATTTTTGATGATGGAATCCATAAAAAAATACCAAAAACATGAAATGAGTCAGACAACGGATGTGAATGCGATGGGTTTATTTACTTCCTCTGCTTTGAATAGCTGCAGATGAATGCTTTGTGTCTGCGTGAACATTAAGGGCATCTTTGGTCTTTTCCTCCAGACAAGGACTCATCTGTAAGGCAAAAAGGACCAGGAACTCATTTACCCCTGTGGCCATCAATGTATTAAATATCTGACTCGTAATAATCATGTATAGGCTCTTATATTTTTTGGAAAGATATGAACTGCATGTTGGGCTCCTGGTCTTGTCTTGTCGTATGCTGTGTGATGTGTAGGGTGCTGAATGTGTGCTCCTGCTGCACAACAAATCCCCCCTTGGGGACACTAAAGATTTTTTGAACTTGAACCTGAACTCATCTGACTCCACAATACTGCCTTGTTTCATCTTCACTACCCCATGTTGTTTATCTCAACCGGCGGCGCGGTGGGGGGGGGGTCATTATACTTACTTACGATGAGGGGTGTGTGAGTGTGTGTATGTGTGTGAGTGTGTGTGTGTGTGTGGTGGGGGGGTGGGGCTTCCTGGTATTGATTCGATGTTAATGTTGTGTACCGCGTGATAGACGACCGCCGGAATCGCTCGAGCGTTTGATTGTCTCGTATGCAGATTAGATTCGTTAGTGGTTCCCCCACGCAGTCCTTCGCAATGTGTCCCCTGCATTTGCTTTATGAACCCCCCCCCCCCACCCCATCATCCCCATCCATCCCATCCTCCATGGTCCACCCCACCTCCACCACCCATGCACACACACACATACACAGACACCCACGCACAGTAAATGATTTTAATCTGGTTATGCTGTGCACTCCCGATAAGCACTGTGCACGCACACGCCATGCAGCACTGTAGGCAAGGAATGGAAGAAAGGGAAAAAAAAGGAAAAAGGATGTGTGTGTGTGTGTGTGTGTGTGTGTGTGTGTGTGTGTGGGAGGGGGGTGTTCACCCACCACAATAAGCTTTAATAGAGTCTGGAGCGCCTCATCTTCTAGAAAAGGAATATTCATACAGCCGACATCAAAGGGCCGCGCGCGCCCCTGACACTGACAAATCGCGGATGATCTGTCATTAATTAAGTAGGCCACTAATGTTTATTTAAATGTAATTTACCGTTGCATTATTGATTCTGCCACCGTGGCCGCGGCATGCAGGCGCATGGCGGGTGCATCGCGTCAGATAACTCGTCCGCGGTGGCAAGGCAATGCTTTTCTCTCTCTCTCTCTCTCTCTCTCTCTCTCTCTCTCGCTCTCTCACTTTCTCTCTCTCTCTCTCTCTCTCCCCCTGTGTGCACAGGGAAAGGCTGCAGGGGGTTTGGGTGGTGGGAGGGAGGGAGGGAGGGAGGGAGGGAGGGAGGGAGGGGAGCTAAGGGGGAAGGAAGGGAAGTGGGGGGATGGAGTGAGCAAGTGGATTGGGGTGGGGTGCACTAGGGGGGGGATATGTGATGGAGGTGGCGGGGCGGCGGGGGGGGGGGGGGGGGGGGAGGGTAGAGGCTGTATTGCTACCGGGATGGAGACGTTTGAGCCCGGTGTCTATATATCCTAAGAGACGAAAGATGGTGTGTGTGTGTGTGTGTGTGTGTGTGTGTGAGAGTGAGAGTGTGTGTGTGTGAGGAGGTGTGTGTGTGTGTGTGAGGAGGTGGGTGTGTGTGTGTGTGTGTGTGGGGACATCTCGGTTTGCATTTAAACTGCACATGATGCGGGTGTAGTCTTGGGGGGGCGGCGGTGCCCCAGCCACCGTTATTCCTGCCATTAAAGAGCGCGTGGCGAATAAAATCGGGGACGGGTAGGCAGAAAAAATTCATATCAATTTCACTTTGTGTCACCGTGTCATCGGGGCTGCGTATTACCAACCACCAAAGACGTATATTTATGGCCGGTTATCGTAGATCAGCATTTCATTCTGCGCTTCCCCCACCTTGTTATCAGTTTTCGATTTGTTGTCGCTATCGCGTCATTATAATGTCGGATTTACGGCGCGATGCGGGGGTCCTCTGTGAAGGGGACAGAATCTGCGGGATGAACGGTTCTCAAATGTATTTACCGAAAAACATCCCATAATTTCTCTCTGTTTTTCTCCTATTGTTCCCAAGGGCAGGATCAAGGAGAAACAGATCGGAAGTGATGTGCGTTGCGTTTGCGTGCGCGCGCGTGTGTGTGCGCGCACGCGGTTGTACACACACACACATCTGCTATGTGCACAAAGCATATTCCACCACCGTGCCGTTTGTCAACACAATACATCTCGACAAATCACCCCTATCGACAAATATACACGATGCACCAAAGGCTACTAAGACAACTCAATAAAATTGAAGTATAGGCTTGTTGAGATCCTGGGCCTCTTTAATTTCCCCTAATAGACTTCTTTTATGCTTTGAAATGAGATTTAGGCTGAAGGAGTGGTTTTGGTTAGTCTGTTAGCCTTCTCTTTCTCTCTCTCTCTCTCTCTCTCTCTCTCTCTCTCTCTCTCTCTCTCTCTCTCTCTCCCCCTCTCTCTCTCGCGCCAGGCGAGGCAGGGACATTACTCTGCAGCCTCTCACGAAAGCCACCCTACAGCTCCTCATCCGTCTGCATGGAAGCATTTTACAAATACAAAATAAATCACAACTAAATTAGATTTGGGGGATGCATCAATGGCATTTGCTGATAGCCGAAAAATAAATACAATATACCACAAATTATGTAAAGCAATGTCGGATTTTTTTTTTTCTGAATACTGTCACAGACACAGTATTTAGATTTGGAATAATTGTGGATTTCAGCAATCATTTTATTATTGATTCATATTTAAAAATATATGTATTTTGGTAAACCACAAATGTGCTGCTGGCCTATTTAGCTATGCTTGCACATTCACACACACACACACACACACGCGCACACACACACACACACACACACACACACACACACACACACACACACACACTCTAACAGGCGTCCATACGGTGGACGGTGCTCCTGGTGTCTCACACACGTCAGTTGTAACTGTTCCTTCCTCCTCTCAGCCAGCGACCATCTGTACAGGTAGCCTTCACTGCAGCGTGTGTGTGTGTGTGTGTGTCTGTGTCCTCTGGTCCTCCACATACCTCTCCGCACCCCTTTCATTTCATCTTTCATTTTTTAATTTGGAATGAAAAAAAAAGTGTAAATGTAAATTCAGTCATTAATCATGAAATAAAAGCATGCCCCCTCCCTCCTCCACACACACACACACACACACACACACACACACACACACAAGCCCATTCACACTGCCTGTCTATATGTGTACCTGAGTACCATGTATACATACTGTCTGTTTGTATAGACTGCATGTATACCTCTATACTAGAGAGAGAGAGAGAGAGAGAGAGAGAGGGAGGTTAAAGTGTATGACAGGCGGTCCAGAGCTGTATTATCGAGTGGGGAAATGGCAGCACACTACAATGTAGTCGTACTGCTGCCCACACACACACGCACACACATACACACACATACACACACACACACACACACTAGCATGAACACACATGCGCGAAAATATACATTTTAACCTTTGCAGGATTCTATAGAAATGTAATGTTTTGTTGGTTGTGTATAGCAGCTGTGTTAGGTCATGGCTATTGTGTTAACCGTTTGACTTCAGCATAAGAAAGGGGAATCCAGATGAGAGCTGCAGATACAGATTGAAAAGCAGCCTGTGTCTGAATCTCCTGTATGTTGTCAGCATACCTCGCCGAACGCTTCCCCTGCTTCACTCGCTATCCGTATACAATTCTCACATTTTGTCTCGAACGAGGATCCAATGTCATGTTTTCCACACCGGTGTACTGACCAATATCACCTTTAATGCGTCGCTTCGCGCCACAGAAAAGAAAAAAACCAAGAGGGCCGTGGGTTGGTGGACCTTCAAGCGAGAGACACGAAGTGTCTGGGGCTCGGACGCACGGACGCGTCGTTGCTTTTCTGCATGCGCCGCTCGCTGGAGGAAAGAAAAAAATAATAATTCGACACGCTCCCGTTTTTCTTTTTTTTTTTCTCTCGTTTTTTTTTTTTGTTGCGGCAGGTCATGCTTGATCACAGGAGCTTACAGTTTGACCCACTTTGCCTCCGCGTCTCACGTCTCCTCCGCTGTTGTCTCACAGATCAGCAAGTAGCGCGCCGTGCGTCTCCGGCAGACAACAGATCAGTGGTGGAAAGTAACTTTAAGTACATTTACTCAAGTACTTAAGGACACATTAAGGTACTTGTTCTTTGCTACCTTATAATTCTGCTCCACTACATCTCAGAGGCAAATATTGTACTTTTTATTCCACTGCATTTCAGCTTATTTACTTGTTACTTTGCAGATTCAGGTTAACAATACAAAATATAATCAATAAATAAATTATATTATTATATCAATAAGGCTTTATTGTTCCCAGGAGGAAATTCACAATCTACCCAATATAATGACCTTTACCAGTTGCAACATCAAAGCGATGAACACAATAATGCATCAACAAATATAATCCGGTAATATAATATATATGAATCTAAAATGGGCCGTTCTGCATACTTTTTGGTATATTTTGAGGCTTATACTTTTGTACTTTTACTTAAGTAACATTTTTCAATGCAGGACTTGTAACAGAGTATTCCTACAGTGCGGTATTCAGTAAAAGATCTGAGTACATATTGCACCACTGCAACAGATACAGCCGCTGGTTAGCAGGGTACCTACCCTGGCTCTAGTGGGATATAGTGATGCTGGGGATGGACAACGGTTTATGTAAGGTGTACCTTTTCAAACTTTAGATTGTGTGATAAACCATTGTACCTTGGAAAATGGATGTGTGTGTGTGTTATTGTGTGTGTATGCCCTTTGTGTCCGTGTATGTCCTCTTATTTGTATGCTTGTGCACTCAAATATTTCAAATATTTCTTACACATTTCTGATGGCAGGGGAGGTGAAAAATGAAAAGAGACATCTCCAGTACATAGGTCCCCGTATTGTGTGTGTGTGTGTGTGTGTTCGTTCTATCTCCCCCCATGAGTTGATAGTCGACCAAACAAGGCTCATGGTGGTGGCGGTGGCGGCGGTCTGTGTACATGTTTGTCAACCCCGGCGACACGCTGACCTCAGGAAGAGGTCCAGGATCACACCCAGGGAACGGTGGCGGGGCCAAGGTGGGAGAGGGGGCGGGGCTAAGGAGGATGGCCGACGAAAGGATGGAGAGATGGGGAGAAGGAGAGAGTGGGGGAAGGGATTGAACGCGGAGAGGAGAGAGAGAGATGGAGATGGAGGGGGGGGGGGGGGGTTGCATACACAGCAGCTGTCTCCATCTCTCTTTCTCTCTCTCTCTTGCTCTCGCTCTCGCGCTCTTTATCCCCCGGTCGCTGTTTCCAGCCGGCGCCATTTGACGAAAGTCAAACAGAACAGCAGCCCTGATTATGTGACAACTGGAATTCATCTACTTAGTTAATCCTGAGACCGAGGGTTTAGATTTCAATTAATATCTCCCCCGCTCTCGTCCATGCCCCCTGGGGTGCTGGGGGAGGGGAGCCGGGCCGGGGGGGAGAGGGAGAGAGAGAGAGAGAGAGGAGAAGGAGGATGGGAGGGGGGGAGGATACAGTATACCAGAGATGGTGGGGGGATGGGGAAGAGAGAGAGAGAGAGAGAGAGAGACAGAGAGAGAGAGAGAGAGAGAGAGAGAGAGAGAGAGAGACGGTATAAAAAATGCCTGCACAGCACGTTGACATCCAGAGCTCTCCGGAGCAGACGAGTCCGGCTGACAGGTTGTGACTGTTATACGTGAGCGAGGTTTAAACGTCTCACCGCCAAGGATGGTGATGTGTGTGTGTGTGGTGTGTGCGTGCGTGCGTGCGTGTGTACATTTCCATAAATGCGTCTTATGCATGTGCACCTGGTCTTGTGTGTGTTTGTGTGTGTGTATGCGTGCGTGTGTGTAAAGCTAAGCTAACACACACACACACACATGAGCAGGGCTGCATATTAATGACAGCGTGCCGCTCCTTGGGAGGACGCAGCCCCCCAGGTTGTGATTTTCCGCCATTAGTTTTTACGAGGCTGAGGGGACTTGGGAACGTTCAGGCCAGCTGAGCCGGCTACGCTACGCGGCTAGGCTACCGCCGAGCTAAGCTATATCCGTGCGACTGTAGAGCAAGACTCCATCATACCCCTTTTGGTCTATTTCCGTCTCCCTCTCAATCCTCATCTCCATCTCCATCGCCG
>JAOPHQ010001485.1:40000-45000 GCA_030340625.1 Merluccius polli | reverse complement strand
TTCATCAAACATCTTTGACTCACACACACTCACACGCGGCCAGGATCCAAAATGGCCCTCCCCCCCCCCCCCCCCCCCCCCCGTCGCACCACTGTCTTTTAATTCAGCCTTTCTGGTCGTTTAGGGGCATCTTGAAATCTTTATTGGCATGGAGGAAAAAAACAAACAGCGAGTGCCCCACAAAAACAGAGCGTGTGTGAGATTATTGGACATCATGGCGGGCATTAGAAAGGCGTTCGTCTGGCGGTTGAGCGCCCAGGTTGTATATTAGTAGTTTAGATTAAAATGGCGGGGGGGGGGGTGCTAAAGATGAGTGAGATTCGCGCGGCGGCGGCGGCGGCGGCGGCGGAGGCGGCGGCGGAGGCGGTGATTTGCTAGCTGCCGTTTAGCCCTTTTCAGCCATTACTCGCGGACCGCTGAAAATGAAGCAAGGAAAGGGAGGGATTGGGGGGGGGGGGGGGGAAATAAAATTATGATGATTTGCGATGACAAAGCGGAGACGTGTGCGCGGGTCGTGCATGTGTCACCACAATAACAGCAACAACTCATGAATAAGGCATGCGGACCGTGGGCTATAGATTAAGTGTGAATATTCATTAATTTCTCCTGCCCTTTGGGAGGCGATGCATATTCATACAAAAGCTGTCTGGCAGCTCTCTCTCTATTTTCTGCGTCTTTCCGTTGCCAACTGGGTTGTACAGAAGAAGAAGTAGGAGTAAATAAAGATAACTGGGGAATAGGGATTTTTAAAAAAAACATTATTTTTTTTTATTAACAACCGCATAACATGAGAAGCTGCAGCCTCCCGCTGCCCACAAACCTACTTAGCGACTTAACCAAACCCACGACGCACCAAAAGTGTGTAGGTGAGCAGATGTAGAATAATATATAAGTCCCGGTGGCCATTCTGTCACCCTCTCCCCCTCCCCTATCCTCACCCCCACCCCCACCCCCTCCCTCACCCTCACCCCCACCCCCACCCTCGCCGACACCAGCGCTTAAGTGCTAAGTCACCAGAGCAGGAAAAGCCCATTAGCGTAAAGAAGGTGAGGGCCGAGGGGGGAGGGGGGAGGAGGAGGGGGGAGGAGGGGGGGGGGGGGGTGAGGGTGTTGAGAGGAGGGAGGGAGATGGGGGGGGGGGGGGGGGGGGGCGGCAGGGCGGGGGGGTGCTGGGGGTTATAGAAGTTTGTGCGATTAAGCTGATTGGATGTAGCAGCGCTGGGCTGCTCTGGTCAGGACTAATCAGTCTCAGAGTGGAAGGACGCTCCCCTAACGAGTAAAGGAGAGAGAGAGAGAGAGAGAGAGAGAGAGAGAGAGGGAATAAGGAGATTGGGAGAGAACAGGAAGGAGAAGGATAGAGAGAGGGGGGGGGGGGAGCAAGGAGATTGAGATCGAGAGAGAGAACAAGAGAGAGAAAGGAACAGAGAGAGGGAGAACGAACGAACGAAAGAGAGAGAGAGAGAGAGAGAGGTGGGGGGAGAAAGAGAGAGAGAGAGAGAGAGAGAGAGAAACACATGCAGGGTAAACAGGCATCATGTCATAATGACAAAAGGAACAGTAATGGAGCCCGAGGCGGGGAGTGAGTCAGCGAGGAAACACACCATCGTCTCCACAAGTGATGCTAACGGACAGCTAGCGTCTGATCAACCCAAACCTCCCGTTGAGCCCCTTCCCGCACTGCAAGGATGCTACCGACGCTAACAGATAACAGCATCCTATGCATGGTGCTATATCGTAGCAGTCAGCAATTAGCCGCAGTGGCTTTGGCCTTAGCTTAGCTTAAGCCTTAGCCTTTCCCACACATACAGTTGCCTCCTCTACAAAACCGCAGGACAATAGAGACAGACTGGGGGATTCATTGATTTAGTTTAGGGATGATGGTTTTCCAATCTTTCCACAGTGTGTGTGTGTGTGTGTGTGTGTGTGCACGTGTGTGTGTGTGTGTGTGTGTGTGAGACCTATACACATGCACGTCCCTGCAGCGGTAGCAGGGAAGGAGGGCAGTGATTGGACGGAGACAAACGAGTCATTAACCCGGGGGATTGATCGGGGCGCGGACATCTCGCCTTGATTAATATTTCATCGTAATTATTTGCGCGCGTGTTGACTCCGCATCCTAATTCACGCGGCGACCGTGTGATGTATGAATTATTGTAATGCAACACTACTTGGCCCCCCCCACTGTCATCTATCACCCCGCGTCTTTCATCTTCCTCTCCTCTCTCCTCTCCTCCTCCTCTTCTTCTTTTGTCTCATCTTCCTCTTCCTTTTTTTCTGTTCTCTAAGTTTCTCTTTTCTTTCCTTCTCTTCTCCTCTCCTCCTCTTCTGCTACGGTCTCTCCTCCTCTGTCTCTTCCTCATCCTTCCCCTCTCCTCTCTTTTCATTTCCAGTGTCCAGTGTCCTCTTTATCATTACCACTTGTACCTTTTTGCTTTCTCTCTCTCTGTCTCTCTCTCTGTCTCTCTCTCTCTCTGTCTCTCTCACTCTTCATTTATATTTAATATTTTTGCTGTCACTCAGTCAACGATGTCAATGTTATTCACTGTTATGAATAAGACACCTCCACTGACACACACACACACACACACACACACACACACACACACACACACACACACACACACACACACACACAAGCATTCACACAATTGCGTAATCTCTGTGTTGTGTTCTCCGATTAAGTTTCTGTCTCGTACTTTGTGCTAATAGTTTGAAAGCATTTGGATCCAAGATATTGACATTTGAGCAACTGCAAAAACAAAACAAAACAAAGAAATGCATTGAAAATGACCGTGTTATGAATTTCAGACGTGAAAAAACCCAGATTGCTTGTACGACTTTATTCTTTCCCGTAGACGTCTGCGTTACTTTTTCGCCTCAGCGGCCCTTTCAGCCGTGTTTAGCTTATTGTTTCCACTCGAATCGGTGCGACGCGTGCAAGGTATAAGCAGCCATTTGCCATCCCATAGCGGAGGTGCGTCTGCTCAGCCTGCTCAGCCCCCCCGACTCCCCCGACTCCCCCGTCCTCCACCACCCGCGGCACTTGTTCTCAGTCAGATAGCGGCGAGGGTGACAAGCTTTCATTTCCGCTAAACCGTGGCTTCGAAGCACACTAACACACACACATACACACACGCACACGCACACACAACACACACACATACACAACACATACATACACACTCAACATATACATACATACACACAACACACACACACACTCAGCACATACATACATACATACATACATACATACATACATACATACACACAACACATACACACACACACACACACTCAGCACATACATACATACATACATACACACAACACATACACACACACACACACACACTCAGCACATACATACATACATACATACACACAACACATACACACACACACACACACACTCAGCACATACATACATACATACATACATACATACATGCATACATACATGCATACATGCATGCATGCATGCATGCATGCATGCATGCATGCATACATACATACACAAACAATATACCAAACAGACCACACCAACAGCAATATAACAAAAACTCACACGTATGGGAACATTATTATATATATATATAATATGTATAAACATGTGTGCACACAGCACAAATCATTCCGTGTCCGCATCAGATTCATCACCACCAACAAACATCTAAAACACGCACAAGCCGCCGCCGCCGCCGCAGCAGCAGCAGCAGCACCGCTTATCGCTGTCTGATGTTTCATGCAGAACAGCACCTTTCAACGAGACCCGCTCCGGCCAGAGAGCGGTGGCCTGGTGTGTGTCCCTCGCTGTGTTTCCACACACACCTCACTGCCGGGCCTTGTGCAGAACCCGACCCGGCTGGGAGGGTTCTGGAGGAGGAGGAGGAGGAGGTGGAGGAGGAGGAGAGGTCGAAACCCGCGCATCGCCTCGCTCTTAATCCCGGGGAGTCGTAATCCGGGATTAGTAATCCAGATTAACCCGCCTCCTCCTCCTGCAGCGGGAGCCACCCGTCCTGCGCCCCGCGCCCCACCCCCACCCTGTGTGGGAGGAGACCGGGACTCCGCTGGGTGGGGTGCCCTGATTGGAGGAATCCCCGGATGAACTGCCGCAGTTCGGTTTGGAGCGGGTTGCCGAGGCGATCAAATTGGCTTTGCGGTGATTGGTTGTGACACAGGTTCAGGAGGATGGGCTGCCAGTCCATGTGTGCACACTTACATACACACACACACACACATATATACATACACATACATATTCACACACAAATGTAGTTAGTTTTTTTTTTGTTATACATTCTTTACTAAGAACCTTGATATACTTGATATATGATAAAGAAAAGTAAAATGTATGGATTTCAGTGACCGATACCAGGGTCATTAGTTTTAGTGTGTGTGTGTGTGTGTGCGTCTTCTATACAGGCACAGCAGTGACACACACAGGTCAATCTCATCACCCTGCTCAGTGGCACATGGTGCAGCCATAATCCTAAGGGGGCAAAGGTCAGCCTCATGCTGCTTCTCTGGCTGAAAGGGCAGATGGGACACACACACACACACACAGGCACTAACGCGTGTGCATGCACGCACGCACACACACACACACACACACACACACACATGAGCACACACACACACACACAAACATGAGCACATGCACACACACACACTGGTTTGAGGGCAGATGGATGCGCTGTGTCATTATGGCAGCCAGGACGCTGCTTCTGGGGGTGGCCATATTGTCATTGAGAGGACACAGTAGTCAGGTGGAGAGGGAGAGGGAGACAGAGAGGGAGAGAGGGAGAGAGAGAGAGAGATGCTGAATAGAGTAAACGATGTGGTGTTTTTTTTCCCCTTAGCTTTTGATTGTAATACACTTCTCCTGCCGTCGTTTCCAGGACCTCTGTTACTCTCGGCGTTGACAAATACTATTTTTTTTAATGATGTTATTTTGTTTCCAACATGGATGATTTAGTAGGTCATTATTCCCTCTTTCCT
>JAOPHQ010001485.1:35000-37500 GCA_030340625.1 Merluccius polli | reverse complement strand
GCGGCCGCAGAACAATGGACACGCGTCCGAACACAATGGCGGACGTGGAAAGCGGTCCGCGGAGAGATGGCGGTGCGGCCCCAGCTGTGACCCCTGACCCCCCCCCCCCCCCGAACCCCTCTGAGGTCACCAACCGCCTCACCCCTTACCTTACCGCCCTCACCCTCATCTGCTCATGAAAATGCATGTCGGTGCGGGGGGAAAGTTGCTTTGTCATACAGATAGCGCCCCGGCGCGTGGCGCTCTAATAGGGCGCCATTATCAGAACCTTTTCCCTTTCATTCATGGTCACCCCTTGACACATCCTCTCCTGTGTGTTTAGGGGATGGAGAGCAGCCGGGGGAGGGGGGGGGGGGGGGGGGTGCGACCCCATGCAGATGGACTGGGACGGAGGGTGCGACGGCGCCCTTGCGCGCGACCTCGATCCGGACTCAATCAAAACCAAGCGCCATAAGCCTTGAGGTCACTCCGCGTGACTTCATGCCGTTGTTCTTTTTTTAATTTTTTTTATTATTATTGTAACCGTCGGGAGGCACAAAGGAAAAGGAGGTGAGACACCTTCCTGGGGGCCGGCTCAGCCTCTCGCCGGCCCCGTCTCTCTCGTCTCTTCCCCTCGCAGCGGAAAAGGTTTCAAAAAGGTTTTTTCTCCGGCGTTCGTCGGCGCCGGCGGTGCTGAGGCGTCTCCTGTGTGTGTGTGTGTGTGTGTGCGTGTCGTCGCGTTTGAGTCACCGTCCCTCGCCTCGCGTTCCCTGAGAGGAGAACAGACGTCAACGCCCGCAGCTCCCCGGTCTTAGCAGCGCCGGGGCTTAACCTCCTTCTTAACACAAATCTCACAGACAATCCGGGCAGCGCTTTCCTGTTGGGAACGCACGCACGCACACACGCACGCACAACATGTATACAGATACACGTACACACACACGCGCGGACACGCACGAAGATGCGCATGGAAGCGGACACACACACACACACACACACGCACGTGCACAAAGAGGCGCATACGTACACAAACACGCACCCGCTAGCAGGCACAAACTCACAAGACAGACGTGAACAAAGATGCTCATGCACACGCAAGCACACGCAAAGTTGCAAACGCAAGCTGACACACACACACACACGCGCGCGCGCGCACACATACACAGGTGCGCGCAAGGAGGCGCAGACATGCATGGACATGCGCGATAGCAGGAACACACACGTACACGAAGAGGCGCACACACATGCGGGCGCGCACACATTATACACACACCTACGCAATGATGCAAGGACACACACACACACACACACACACACACAAGCACACACGGTTAACACTTACCACCAAGCATGGGCTCTGCCATCAGCCCCCCAGCACCCCTGAGGTGACGATTGGGGGCCTGCAAGGTCGGTGGCGGTGGACTGCGCTATCAGCATGCGACGGCTGACTGGCTGCGGCTGGAGGAGGCAGGTGAACCTCCGGCTGCACCGCCTGACGCCGACGCCGACGCCCGGACAAACTTCTCTCCCGGACAAACTATTTATTCGGCTTTGATGCCGAAAGTGTTTGAGATAAACTTGAGCTAAACTTGTGAGAGAGGGAAAAACACACACACACACACACACACACACACAAGCGGGTTTAACTGGGGGCAGGTGTCTGGGTTCGGTTTGCGCTGTGTGAGTGTGTGTGTGTGCGTGCGTGTGTGTGTGTGTGTGTGTGTGTGTTAAAACCTCAGCAGGGTTTCCACAGTAGGTTTGTTCTTAGCGGAATCAGCGGGCGCTATCGAAAATAATATTACATTTGGTGGGTTGCTGGATTCAAAGGGCTGCCTTTTTCAATCTGGCACCGGCTTAACGCCGCCGGAGCGATTGAGAGAGCGGCGGTCCGCCTCACGCTCCCGGGGAGGGGAGGCGCGGCATAACCAAGCCCGGCGTCCGTGGATGTCTCCGTGGCTGACATCGCCCGGTCTTATATTTCCAGGGTTAAAAATCAATATGACCACTGCTGATGAAATTTGCCGCATGAGTGCATGCTGCAAGTAAGGCAATGGCTTGCTGGGCCCAGCTCTCTCTCTATTATTCTCTCCTTCTCTCTCTCTCTCTGCTTCTCTCTCTCCTTCTCTCTCTCTCTCTCTCCTTCTCTCTCTCTCTCTCTCTCTCTCTCTCCTTCTCTCTCTCTCTCTCTCTCTCTCTCTCTCTCTATTATTATCACTCTCTATTTCTCTGACCTGCCTGCTTTATTTTATTCTCCTCTTAAATGCAAAAGGGAGGATTTGGTTTCATTTCAACCACTCTCTCTGCTGGTTTTCCTTTTTCCCTGTTTTTTTTTTTTCTCTCTTTCTTTCTCTCTTTCTTTTCTTTCTTTCTTTTTCCCCCTCTATTGGGAGGCTCCTCACCCGGCCGCGTGGAGAGAGGGCCCAGGGGCCGGCTAAATGTGATTGATTCCCGGGGAGAGTGTGTCATCAAGGCGAGGCCTTTTGTAGCGGCGGGTCTTTCTGTAGCGCCCGCCACACAAAGG
>JAOPHQ010001485.1:12500-27500 GCA_030340625.1 Merluccius polli | reverse complement strand
GGAAAATGACTCACACGCACGCGTAAGTTTAAAGTTGGTTGTACGTACACACACACACACACACCAATTGATTCCCCCCCCCAGGACTCATTAATTCTGCTGCCTAGTCGTAAGCATCACAGGCTTTAAGTTGGTCACCCAGGGACCCAAAACAATCTTTAGTTTAGCGATGGGATCAATACTCGATAGGAAGTCAAACAGAGCATGTGTGTCTCGTCAATAGCCCGCCAAATACTGAACGCATTGATCCTCTTCAACGGCGTCACTGTATGTTATCGAACTGTTATTCAATACAATCGTTATATGTCTAAGCCCGAAGAAATGTCATATGTAAAATCGTATGTCTTTCAAATATTTATGAAACATCCCCATGTGTAAATAGCGAGGATGAACATATCCATTTTATGTTTTAGAATCAAATAGGATTTACCACAAAAAAAAACGCATCAAACATCACATCGCGTCAACATTGCGAACGATGCAGATTATCTTTGTGTGCTACGGGCTTTGTTTTGTCTTCCTCATCTTCTGCTTTTGGAGGGTTTTTCGTGATAATGCGATCGAGAATAGGAGGGGGGGGGGGGGGGGTTGTGCAGCCCATGGAGACAATGCACACACACACACACACACACACACACACTTGCCTCTCCGACGGTTAATTGACGTTCCTGCATCCCCCTCTGCCTCCCCCTGTATCAGCCTCTCGGCCAATTTACATCTTATTATGTCTATCTGCGGTGAGACCTGCAGTCTCAAATAAAGCTAAAATTACTTGACACATGTGGGCTAAAATAGTGGAGGGGTTGGTTCGTGTCATTCTGTCAGAATGTCAGAGGTGCCTGAGAGTACGCATATACAACACATCCTGGCTATTATTAGGCTGTTATTGTACACCTAATGTCGTTATTATTACTGCTATTATTTGCAAACACACACACACACAGTCACATCTACAGTTAATGTCTCAAATGTCGTCGTAATGAACCAAACGAACACCTGATTTGATTGCAACAATTTAATCCACTTGGATAAACATTTCCGACCCCCGAGAGTATCAAGACCATTTATGTAAATATGTATGTAAATGTAATACGACCTCTTGATTCATAGTATGACCTGACTAATATCTACTAGTTGGATTTCCAGATTTCTGATTAGGCTGGATATGACCAGCCACTTAAGTGTAATATTCGGTATAATATTTCACAGGTTTTTTTTTGTAACACCATCTCCCTGCTGACATGGTGTCCGGCATCGGTACATTTCCATTTCCCTGACACGTTCCTGCGTTGCCACCTCTCTCGTGATTGTTCCTGCGTTAAACTGGGAAATGTGCCCCGATTATTATTGGATGGATACTGGAGAGAAAGAAGCAGAGGCAATTAGCCCCGCTGCGGACTATCATCTGACCAATTCAATGTGAATAGAACAAAGGGGTGTTTTAAAAAAAAACGACCCGCTATTAATGAGCTCCAGGGAAGACGGACAGAGAGAGAGAGGGAGAAGGGAGAGAGGGAAGGGAGAGAGGGAAGGGAGAGATGGGGGGGGGAGAAGCTCGCAACGCTGGCTGTGTCCGACACGGCCTGCGTGGCACCGAGCGTCGAGCGTTGGTTCCGGCGAGGAGGGAGCGGGCGGACGGACGGGGGGTGCGTTAAGCGAGAGGAAGGAGCTAGGCGGCGGCCATGCTAATGTAAAGGCTGCACGCTCGGGGAGCGGCGCCCTGACGCAGGCGGTCTCCACTGTGAGGGCGCTTTCCACTATAAGATTAATGGTTTTATTGTTATTCTCTTTCATGGTTTTCATGACTTCTCATGCCGAACGTTAGCGGGGCATTCTCTTTTTATAACATATCAGAGGAAAATACACTTTTTGAAGTATATTCCTTTTTTGAACTATTTTGATTATCATATATATATATATATTTCTTTTTTTTTGTACGTTATAAAACAGAATAAATATTCTCCATCCATTACTGCCTCTCTATCTCCTCTGCCTCACACTCTCTCTTTACTCTCTCTCTCTCACACACACACACACACACACACATCCAACCCCGCACACATTTTATCTGCATGTTCACACAGGCATACAGTCGTGCGCTCGCTCATCTCCATGTTCACACACACACGCACACACACACGCGCACACACACACGCGCACACGCACGCGCGCACGTGTGCCCGGCGAGAAGGGATCCTCTGATTCAGCAAATCAAAGGGCCTGTCCGCACTGTCCGCTCTGCCGATGGCGCCAGGGGGGACAACCTCTGGAGCGATCTGGGGTTGTAGCTCAGCACAGGATGGGGTGGGAGTGGGGGTGCATGGGGGTGGATGGAGAGTGTGTGGGGGTGGCGGCGGAGGCAGCAAGCACGGGAGGATCTGTGTGTGGTGTGTGTGTGTGGGGGGGGGGGGGTTTGGGGGGAGGTTGGGGCAGGCAAGGGATGGAGCTGCAGATTATTCTAGAAAATTGCCAGCTGCAGTGTCTGCAATCAGGATCAAACCAGTTCCGGGTGTGTGTGTGTGGGGTGGGGGGGTGGTGGTGTGGGGGTGGGGGAGTGTGTGTGGGGGGAGGAGGAGGAGGAAGTCACTGTCGATTTTTGTCAAGCCACCCCCTCCCCTCCCCCCCATGCCTGCGTGTCTCGCGGCGAGGAAGAGGCGGGGGGATGACATTCGCCGGGGCGGTGGTGAAAGTGTCCCATCACCTCATCCTCTCTTTAATAATTCATCCACACCCCCCCCCCCCTCCCCCTCCCCCGCCGCCTGTCTCCCTCCGCTCGTCTGTGGCCGCACTCCACGCCGCGCACGCCGCCTAATAGGGCGGCGACTATGGCGATTTCTGCCCCGAAAACGCCGAAGCGCTGCCCTCCCTCTGAAATCACAGACGGCAGGGAAATCAATGAGCTCCGCCGGTGAACGAGGTGGGATTCCCAAAACAGGCAGCGGCAGCTATAAGATGTGAAACGCATGCAGATGCACACAAACCCCCCCCCCACCCCATCCTGCGGCGAGGTGTACACCTCCTCCCTGTCTCCTCCACCCCCGCTGCCGCTGATATTACAAAGTCTGCGCCTCCTGCTCTCTCCTCTTCACATTCTTCGATACCCCCATACCTTTACCGGGTTTTTTTTTTCAATCCGTCAGCTTGTCACTATGCCTTTCTTCCTCCATCTCACTCTCGCTCTCTCTCTCTCTCTCTCTCTCTCTCTCTCTCTCTCTCTTTCTCACATGCGGTTCCCCTGTCTCTCGCCCTCCGCCTCAACCCCCGCCTCCCCTCCCAAACCTCCACACCTCCATCTCGGAGGACTGCAGGGGTTCCTGGTTCTGAGGAGGACAGCCCCGACACAGACACAGACAGGCAGTCAGACAGACCCCCTTGATTAAAACCCGTCTTTGTCATTAACGTCTGTCTGGTTAATGACAAAGAAGGCCGCGGCGGCGGCGGTGGCTATCGCGCGCTAATCCTAATCTGTATGCGGCTGCCTCCCGCCTCCTGCCGCTCCGACAGCAGCGAGCGGAAACGGAGCGGCAACCATTTTGAAACAGCTGCATGCAGCGTGTCGCGTAATGGAGGATTCCTCCAGTGGTGAACACCACCGGAGACGCAAGCCAGCCGGCCCCGCCGGCGCCAGCCCTGTGGGCCCTGCGCCACAGCTACCGCTGCGCGCTACAGCCTACCGGCCCTGTGAGCGCTGGCTTTTGAGGTTTTGTTTTTTTGTTTACCGCACCGGTGTGGGAGGAGGAGATGGAGGAGGAGGAGGAAGAAGAAGAAGAAGAAGAAGAAGAAGAAGAAGAAGAAGAAGAAGAAGAAGAAGAAGAAAAGGAAACACCATCTCAGCCCTGTCTGTTCGACAGGGTTGGGCTGTTGGTTCCTCCGTTTCAGTGATAAGGATCCTAACGTAACTAACTTTAGGGATCGAGAAATTGGCAGTTAAGCAGCCTTTTCTTTGGGGGGGGGGGGGGGGGGGGGGGGGGGCTGGATGAAAAAAAAAATGCACATAAAATATTGAAATAGCCTCCCAGGCGCGTGTGAGAGGAGGGAATGTAGTCACGTCCACCTGATAGCTGACAGACCCGTGGGCTAATCAACACAGGGAACAGGTGAGCGTTGTTTTAGCCGCAAGTGTTGGGAGATTTGGGGGGGTGGCGGCTGTCTGCATGTCTCCGGTGATGCGAGGGTGATTTTGTTTTGGCCGGGCCTGTGATTGCCCTGCGGCGAGAGAGAGAGAGAGAGAGAGAGAGAGAGGGAGAGAGAGAGAGAGAGAGAGGGAGAGAGAGGCTTCCCCTAACATGACTGTAAAATGGTGGTTAGGAGAGGAGTTTGCCGGCGTGCTTTTTTTTTTTATTCAAGAAAAAGCCGCCGCCGCCGCCGCGGCTAACGTTACGCTAACACTGGAGCTCAGCAACAGAAAAGAGGCAGACATTAAGCCGAAGAAGCAAGTAGGAAACGGACGGACGGCAAAGAATAAATGATTTAAAAAGGACTGACACGTGACTGTGGGCCACAAAAGGAAATGATTGAGCGTGAAAAGGCAGAGGGGTTTTTGGTTCGATGCTTAGAATGGGCGGATGATGGCAGAGGATCCTGCACATGGGGGGGGGGGGGGGGGGGGGGGATTATGAATTTCAGCAAATCCGCACGTAGGATAGAGAGGGATCTCAGAGGACAACTGCTGCCATTTTCTTTCACTCGTTATTTCTCATCCCCGTATCCTTTCATTGTCTCTCTCTCTCTCTCTCTCTCTCTCTCACTTTCCCCGCTCACTATCTCTTCCAGTCTTTCCTGCTCATCTCCATATCCCCTTATTGTTTTTCTCTCTCTCTCTCTTTCTCTCTCTCCCTCTCCCTCTCACCATCTCTTCCAGTGTTTTCCTGCTCATCTCCGTATCCCCTCATTGTTTCCCTCTCCCTCCGTGTTTCCGTCTGTGTGTCTCTCCGCTACCGTTCGTACGGTGGCAGCGCCGTGTTGAGTCGTTCCGTTTGAAGTTAAGCCGAGTTTGTTTTACGCTCTCCGTCCTTCACTCCTTCTCCCCAAAAGGCTTTCGTATACAGATTTCACAACGCCGCCCCCCCCCTAACTAAAACACTACTTCATAATCACATTATCTGTTTCAGAAAAAAACTAAAACCCTGAAATAATATCGCAGAGCTGTCGTTCCTCCTCCAAAGCCTTTGGTGTCGCGAAGCGGGTCTTTGAGAATAATCGGTGATTTTAATTGAGTGGCTTTTCAATTACTGCAGCGAATAAAGCAGGTTGTGTTTCCGATATGATTGGATTTTCTTTTAAGGTCAGAAACCTGACAAAATCAACATTGACATATTTATTAGACTTAAACAAGGTTGGTTACCACGGTCTGACTTGATTAACGATTGCTGCGGCGACTTCTTGATCCCCAACTAGCCTTCGTCCCTCTCCTCTTTGTCAAAAAATAATAATACTTTGAAACAGATAATAAACGCCAAACTGGTTTTCCCTCACCTACTTGTTTTGAATACAAACAAATGAATTCACGGTATCCAGTGTGGTATAGAAATACTCCTTATTCACAGGAATTTTGATGTGGTGAATGAGAGATTTCGAGGGTAATTGCGCAGTGCTGAGCCGGGCTACAGACCGCCTACTCAGGGTCACCAGGAGCGAACGTCTATTCCTTTGGTGTCTTTCCAGCGGTAATGGATGCAGATTATAATATAGGATATAGCCGTACGCATGTCAAGGGTCAGGAGGTGTTGTGGGTTGCAGTGGCTTCTGAGGACCTAAAGGAGGTCCTCATAAGGAGGCGGTGTTGAAGATCAGTGAGTGTGATTCAGGGAGGGAGGAGGAAGGACGGATGGAGAGAAGGATGAAGAGAAGGCAACTAGGAAGGATGAAAGGAAAGAAAGAGGGAGAGTAGGTCGGACGGAAGCTAAATGACTCACACAGCTAAATAATACAGGGTTAGAACCGAACGCTTTGGTGGATTTAACATTTCAGCGCTCAGCTGAAGAGCAAGATGAACACCATTTCAGGTGAGAAGAGAGATCTCTTAAGGTGATAAGAGAGCGGGTTTCTTCCCACCGGTCTGGCTCGGATAATAGCGTGCGTTCGGAGTGCGATGCCTCCCACGCAGCAGCCAGGAGGATCTCTATCTCCCCAGAAGCTGTAAAAGCGGCGTCCTCTTGAGTGACAGTAATGGCTCTTTCTACACATTCTCTCCTCTGATCTCCTGCGAGATGATCCACCAATTACCACCAGGCCTCCTCTGTTACCCCCCCCCGCCCCGCCTCCCCCCAATAAGAAATTAAACAAAGGCTGCTTTTGTGCATCACATATTCTACATTTAGTGACAAAGCGTAAGTGGGTCTCATATCGCCCTCTTACCAGCCACGCGAGAGGAAACATCAAATATTGAGCCTGATAATTTGGTGGTTGAAAACGCGCAGACTTGCGGACGGGCGCAGAGAGATGAGGCCCTCGTCCTGCCTCTTCACACGCGTAATCAGCGGGCCGCTATTCTCTAACTCTCAATTTGCAATCAAGACAGGGGGGGTGGTGGTGGTGGGGGTGGTGGTGGGGTTGCTATGAAATATGTTCAACTCAAATGAGGCCATTTGAATATGAATTATGCACAAGGTGGAGTGCATTATGATAATGGATTTCAATTACATCTGGTACCTGTATCTGGGCATCGAGTTTTTCTTCACTTTGTAATGTTGCCGAGAGAGAGAAGTATTTTCCACTTCCACGGACACTTATGTGGATATGAAGCATGTGAATTATAGATTATTGTTTTTTTCGCACCTCACCTAATCGCTATGCATCAGCAGCTGCCACCTGCTTCAATATCAACATCAATATTAATTAATTACCATATTTGCTGTTCTCCTCAACGTTATAGGTGATTTTTACCGATCACTTCACAAATCAATGAGCACACCATTACGACGTTTGAATTTCCAATCCGACTTTGACTCAGTCTGAGATTAACAGTAAGGGGAATCAATGTTTTTTAGCAGTGAGCCTTTGCGAAATGAGTGTAGCACCTTTATATTTCTAATGCCAATGCTGGAAGAAATTGATTGAAAATGCTGCCGGGAAAAAAAACAGGATGACCTTGGCCATGGCCATGACCTTCACAAAACTGGCAGCTCTGGATTCGATGTGAAACAGATTCATGCTAATATCGCTACGCAGCGGGCAGGTTGTACGTCGGAGAGCTGTGGTCGCAGCTACATCAGAGCTAGCATGGACGGCTTTGGCCCCCTGGTTAGGGTCATCCTTCACCTTTGAAAAAAAGAACACTGTTTTAATTAGAGCAGCAACACAAATCTTTAATAAAGACACGGTGGAAGCCAAAGTGTTGCCATTGATTCTGTTTAATTGATATTGTTGTTTAAAAGCATCGCAGTGCAAGATTCCCTGGTGTTGTGTCACTGATATCTGATTAAAGGTGACGACACAAAGTTTTAATTGCGCTAACTTTCCGTGCAGCACGGGCTGACCCTGCAGGCAAAGCTTACAAAGTATTTACCTAGTGTTAGCTAAGTAGCTAAGTGTTAGCTAAGTAGCTAAGTGTTAGCTAAGTAGCTAACACTAGGGAAATATGTTTTTTATACTAACAGTACTGTAAGTGTCAGCTACTGTTAGCGTTTTGCTACTGTTTGTGTCAGCTACTGTTAGCGCCTCGCTACTGTTAGTGTTAGCTGCTGTTAGTGTTAGCTACTGTTAGCACTTAGCTTAGAGGTATCAGGACTGCGACATTCAAATTCCTCTTTTGTGTTAATGTGTGGCTTTGGTTTTAGATTGCATTTCCGATCAAAGAAAATACTACAGTATGTGCTTAATGTATTTCTTTTGATGTTCAAACTTGTTATAATCCGTTTGAGTTTATTACTAATGAATGTAAAAATGCTGTACTTTTTTTTTAATGTTCACTGTTGTTTTTCCAAAGGCTGAAAAGTCATTCAAATGGTCAAATTGGAAAACGTACCTCATATTTCACTTGGTAATTGCTTATGTTGTTTCCAACTTTTCCGGGAGAAAGTAATCTAGCCATGTGACTCCCAGATGAATTGTTTCATTGGCCGAGGGGCCTGGCTGCCCTCCGGTTCTGCCCATCGGCCCGACAGATCTCAATCAGACCGGGACTCTGGAGCCACTGTTCTCTATCACAGGCCTATTGATCATTTGATTACACAATGTGGGGCCAAATTTCCCATGATAGATGACAGTGAAGAAAGGAGAGAGAGAGAGAAAGAGAGAGAGAGAGAGAGAGAGAGAGAGAGGAGAGAGAGAGAGAGAGAGAGAGAGAGAGAGAGAGAGAGGGGATAATAAGATTGCCACTTTTTTGAAGTAACACAAAGATAGTTTAGTGGTTATGGTTGATGCCAAGCCTGTAGCCTCCTTAATGACATGTAGGCCTGTCGAAATTCACTGTAAGCCACTTTGGATAGAAAATAAATACGCTTTGATTTAGCCTCAGTTCTGGCACAGAATTATATTTAGGTCTTCATGTTTTGGGATAATTTGTTTTGAAATAAGATGTTAATAGCACACACACACACACACACACACACACACAGGCAGAACACTACATCTCTGTAGATCTCTTGTTATTGCTAACGCTGGTAAATTGCTAGTAGAAACTATGTGGATACTGAGGTTAAATGCAACACGGTGAAGAAAATATAATAATAATAATAATAATAGTTTTCCTTTCCTCTGCCCTTCCTTTCCTCTGCCCACTGCAGAGAGTCTGGATGTTCAGGGTACTGTTCAGGGTACTGTTCAGGGTACTGTTCAGGGTAATGTTCAGGGTACTGTTCAGGGTAATGTTCAGGGTGCTGTTCAGGGTACTGTTCAGGGTACTGTTCAGGGTACTGTTCAGGGTAATGTTCAGGGTACTGTTCAGGGTAATGTTCAGGGTGCTGTTCAGGGTGCTGTTCAGGGTACTGTTCAGGGTAATGTTCAGGGTAATGTTCAGGGTACTGTTCAAGGTGCTGTTCAGGGTACTGTTCAGGGTGCTGTTCAGGGTGCTGTTCAGGGTAATGTTCAGGGTGCTGTTCAGGGTACTGTTCAGGGTAATGTTCAGGGTAATGTTCAGGGTACTGTTCAAGGTGCTGTTCAGGGTAATGTTCAGGGTGCTGTTCAGGGTGCTGTTCAGGGTAATGTTCAGGGTAATGTTCAGGGGGCTGTTCAGGGTAATGTTCAGGGGGCTGTTCAGGGTACTGTTCAGGGTAATGTTCAGGTAATGTTCAGGGTGCTGTTCAGGGTGCTGTTCAGGGTATTGTTCAGGGTGCTGTTCAGGGTGTTGTTCAGGGTGCTGTTCAGGGTGCTGTTCAGGGTAATGTTCGGGGTGCTGTTCGGGGGTACTGTTCGGGGGTACTGTTCGGGGTAATGTTCAGGGTGCTGTTCGGGGGAATGTTCGGGGTAATGTTCAGGGTGCTGTTCGGGGTACTGTTCGGGGTACTGTTCGGGGTAATGTTCAGGGTGCTGTTCGGGGGAATGTTCGGGGTAATGTTCGGGGTGCTGTTCGGGGTAATGTTCGGGGTAATGTTCAGGGTAATGTTCGGGGGTAATGTTCAGGGTGCTGTTCAGGGTGCTGTTAAGGGTAATGTTCAGGGTACTGTTCAAGGTGCTGTTCAGGGTACTGTTCGGGGTGCTGTTCAGGGTAATGTTCAGGGTGCTGTTCAGGGTAATGTTCAGGGTGCTGTTCAGGGTGCTGTTCAGGGTGCTGTTCGGGGTGCTGTTCAGGGTAATGTTCAGGGTACTGTTCAGGGTGCTGTTCAGGGTGCTGTTCAGGGTACTGTTCAGGGTGCTGTTCAGGGTGCTGTTCAGGGTACTGTTCAGGGTGCTGTTCAGGGTGCTGTTCAGGGTACTGTTCGGGGTGCTGTTCAGGGTGCTGTTCAGGGTGCTGTTCAGGGTGCCCTGGACCTCTGCTCTGATGGACAGGATGGGAGGGGGAGGGGGCACTTCAGATTTTAAAAAAAAAAACTCTGGCTGTTATTCAGAGATGCTAGCTTGAAATGTGAAATGTGTTGGCCCCTGCAGTTTATCTTCTCTCTCTCCCTCTTGCTCTCTCTCCCTCTCTGGCTGTTTATCTCTCTCTCTCCCTCTCCCTCTCCCTCTCCCTCCATCTCTCTCTCCCTCTCTGTATGTTTATCTCTCCCTCTCCTTCCCTCTCTCTCTCTCTCTCTCTCTCTCTCTCTCTCTCTCCCTCTCTCTGTTTATCTCTCTCCCTCTCTCTCTCTCTCTCCCTCCCTCTCTGTCTGTTTATCTCTCTCCCTCTCTCTTTCTCCCTCTCTGTCTGTTTCTCTCTCTCTCTCTCTCTCTCTCCTTCTCTGTCTGTTTATCCCTCTCCCTCACTCTCTCTCCCTCTCTGTGTGTTTATCTCTCCCTCACTCTGTCAATGTCTGTATTGCTCTATTTCTATTTTACCCACCTTCTCTCTATGCTGTCACAATCTCTCTCTCTCTCTCTCTCTGTCTCTCTACCTCACTCTATCTATCCTGCTCTGTCTGTCTGTCTGTCTTTCTCTCTCTCTCTCTCTCTCTGTCTCTCTCTCTCTGTCTCTCTCTCTCTCTCTGTCTCTGTCCCTTGCTCTCGCTCTCTATCTGGTTATCTCTCTCTACCTCTGTCTTTCTACCTCTATCTCCGTCTCTCTCTCTCTCTCTCGTGCTTTCTCTCTCTCTGGGCTGTGCTATTTTCTGCACGTGCTCAGTGGCGTACCCCCCCCCATCAGACAGGCTGGTGCTGTCCTTCATTTGACCTCCGCGCTCCAGTGTGCCCCCTGTCGCCGTGCCGACGGCCCCCAACCCCCCCCCCCCCCCCCCCCCCCCCCCAAAAAACCCTCCCACTGTGGCTCACCATCCTTTTATGACACACACACACACGCACACACACATATGCACACAGACACACACACACACACATATGCACACCCAAACACACACATATGCACACAGACACAGACACACATTCACAAATATGCACACAGACACACACACACACAAACCACTAATCAATAGTGCATTGGGTTCCAGGTCAGTGGAGAAAATTAACTGAGCGTGCCCAATCACATTGAGGGCGCCTCTGGGAAAAATCATTGCCTTCGCACCATTATGATCAGGAGCGCGTTGGAGGAGCGTGTGTGTGTGTGTGTGTGTGTGTGTGTGTGTGTGTGTGTGTGTGTGCGTGCATGTGGACCTAGCCTGGTCCTATAGTGTCATACACAGCGTGTAAATGACCTGTGAAACGGTGATGATTCCCCGGTCCTCCCTGTGCGTTCTCTGTGATGGAGGTTCACATCCCCTCCACAGCGGCCCGTTGTTACAGGTGCCGGCTGGAGGCTTTACCATTGGCTGCTGTTTCATTAGCACCGTAGCCGGGTAGAAAATACACGCACAGACACACAGACAACATGCTTGACACATGCCCTAAGGGCAGGAAATATCCTGATTGGTTCAAATCATGAGACCAATCAGAGTGGAGGCGGGAAACAAATTTGAAAATGCTAATTTGAAAGTGCTCTTGTGTGAGGTGAGACAACAAAAGAGGTAATTTACTGCATTTATTTATAACACATTTATAACATGTATTAATAAAATCAGCCCTGACACCAGGAGAGACTAAACTGCCCTCAGAAAAAGTTTTACTAACGCGACTTCATCCCTGAGAACAGGAAAGACTAAAATAATAATATATAAATAAGTATGACTTAGGATACTTAAACACTGAGCAAGCATAACTGTTTTATGAATAGACATTTATACAAATGATGTACTTTTCGTCTCTTGCTCCAAAAGCTAGCAGTTAGCTGGCACACTCGCCCTGACCACCATACTAGCTAGCTAGTTGGCTAGATAGTAATGTAGTTAACACTAGCTGGTCAGTTAGCTGGCCTACTGTTGCAGCTGAACAATATTACTATTACATACAATAGTAATACTCACTATTACATACAAGAACATGTAATTAGCTGGTCAGTTAGCTAAGAAAATGTAATTAACCGGTCAGTTAGCTAGCCTATTGTTGCCACTTTCAAATTTGTTTCCCGCCTTGATTGGTCACATGACTTGCACCAATGATGATATTTCCTGCCCTTGGGGCGTGTTTCAGGAAGCAAAACAATCATTTGCATCTCATGCAATAGCGGCGGATGAACATTTGAAACATTTATTTTTAACTGTATCCAATCACGCCGCTCAGAGCGGACTCTGACTCACAGTCGTCTGGCTCAGTCCACTGGCCTCCATCAGTGGGACCTCAGTGTGCGTATGCGTGGCTGTGTGTGTGTGTGAGGTGATGGCGGCGGCGGCGGCGGCGGTGGTGAAGGCCATCAGGGATATAAATCATCCAAAAAATGAGGCGATCTCGCAGCCACAGTGTGTTGTGTTGTGTTGTGTTGTGTTGTTTGTTGCGTCCTGGTCCTGCTGGTTTGGACATGTAGAGAGGAGAGGACACCGCCATCGTCCGGCCCCAGCTGACACCTCCTCCACCAGGGCTCCCCTGGTGGAGGGGAAATGCGCCAGGCGGTGGGAGCGAGTCTGGTTCATGTGTGCGCCCCCGCATGTGCTGAACATACAACCAGTGAGGTCACCTAAGACAGGTCTTATTTTATTGTCTCAACAGGATCCGTGAAATGATTCACGGTTTTTGATCCAAATTGCCCTGGTTAGACTGCGGACACTCGGGGATCGAACCCGGTATGACCGGACCGTCGGCTGCGATCTGCAGCTACGGCCGTGGGGGTCCGCATCGCAGCGTTTAACGTCATCGATCGGGTCGGCGAGAGGGGCACGTTTAGTTGTCCTGGGAACAAAAGGCGCGGGCCGGCAGACGCCACCTGTCAGCGTGGCGAACGCCAAAGAGCGTTCTCCACGCGCTCAACAACAACAACACACACACACACACACACACACACACACAGACCGCCCCCCATCTCGCAAATAACACTGTTGTCTGGCACAATCATCATTTGGGGCCCAGGGTGGTGAGCAGGAGGGAGGGAGGGAGGGAGGGAGGGAGGGAGGGAGGGAGAGAGAGAGAGAGAGAGAGAGAGAGAGAGAGAGAGAGAGAGAGAGAGAGAGAGCGTGGACCTTGTCTAATTGTAGGGTAAAAGACGTGTGTGTGTGTGTGTGTGTGTGTGTGTGTGTGTGTGTTGGTTGGGTCCAGTGTAAAAGGTGTCTGCTTGTTGATTTACCTTTTAGAGTGTAATTGAAAAAGAAAATCGATGCGCAGCCGTCCGTCGCGCTGGCAGTTTGTTTTTTCTACAGAGGAGAAGGTTGCTTTGAGTGAAATGAACACACACACACACACACCTCACGTTCGTGCTTCACTACACACACACACACACACACACACAAGCTTGGTCCAAGGCTGGCTGTGCTGTTGCCGTGATTATACTTCTTGGTCATGAGAGAACCCTGTATGTGAGCACCTACACCTACCTATAGAGATCACACACACACATACACGCATGTAATTGCTGCTGTCGTTTTGCAATGCAGCACACACACACACACACACACACACACACACACGCTCACACACACACGCACGTGCCCCGACGCTATAAGGGAACAAACAAGTGTGTGTTGCCAAAAAAGCACCGACAAACAAAAAATGTGAGCGTCGGGCGATCGCCAAGCGAGGGAGGGTAAACACACCTCTTCTACGCAGCGGAGCGAGCAGCGCCGGGAACAACACCCAGCCGTACACTCTTCTGCGTTCCCCTCCCGCACGGCCCCCTCCGATTGGCCGCATCGATCACGGCGGGAGGCGGGGCTGGAGGGGTGATGTTATAGGAGGAGAGGAGAGGCATATTGATCAGACAGATAATCAGACTGGAGCTTGGCCGCCGTCCTGCTCAATAATTCAACGGCGGGATTTGGGCTGAGATTCCCTGGCATCCGAAGCGAGCTGTGATGTACATTTCATAGCCGAGGGGGGGGGGGGGGGGGGGGGGGCGGGGATATAGGAGAGTGTGTGTGTGTGTGGATGGGGAAGGGGGGGGGGGGGGTCATGTGACATCTTTCAACCAATCAGACGGCGACTTCTACTCACCGAACGCCATTGTCCATCTCCTGTAACTGTAATAAAAAAAAAAAAAGATTAACCATGTGGCATGAATTAAAACAGACAAGGAGCAAATGAACACATGTGTATGTATATGAGGTGTGTGTTCTTGCTGTGTGTGTGTGTGTTTATGTGTGTGTGTGTTTATGTGTGTGTGTGTTTATGTGTGTGTGTGTATTCGGTGTTTGTTTGTCATCACGCGTGGCATACTAAGTCCTCGCTCTCCCCTCCCATAGGGGCTTTTATCCGCCCTCTCGGTGTGAAACGTGTGCGCGCGCACGCACATACACGCGACACGCGCACACGTATGTGCGTGAGTTTACCTCGCCCACGGGACCTCGCACTGCGGTGCCGCCATTGATTCCTCTCACACACGCCCTCCCTCACCTCGTCCGCGGGACTATGAGCCCGCTATCCCCGCCGCCAGCCGGAATTGCGGTGTAAAAAAGTGTAACAACAAACATAAAGGACTATTTGTTGTTCAACTGTACCATTATTTTTCACAAATGTGCCGTTATATATACTTCCAAGTCGGCCACGGCGTGAAATGCAGCATCAGAGACTTTACCACAACAGAAAATTAATTTGCTGTTGAAACTCGGCGTGTCCAATTCGCCCAGAGCCGTTTCTAGGCATATGCGGACTATGCGGCTGCATAGGGCCCCGCCGCCACCAGGGGGCCCCCCGATATGATCGCGCTCGCCCCCCCCCCCCCCCCCCCCGTCGGCCCTGGGTCCGGGTGGGTTATGATCACGCTCGCACCCCCCCCCCCCCCCTCGGCCATGATAACATAGGGGCCCCAAAATTTTAGCTCGCATAGGGCCCCCGCACAGCTGGAAACGGCCCTGAATTCGCCCCTCGGCGGGCGAGGCGTCGCTGCGTATAAAGTTTTTCTCGGCGCTCTTCTTTGCGTTTTAGTCCGAGTGTTAACCCGAGGCGTCGCAACCT
>JAOPHQ010001485.1:5000-7500 GCA_030340625.1 Merluccius polli | reverse complement strand
TACAAACCATCTGTGAAACCATCTGTGAAAGGGGAATGTGTCCCGCCTATGTGTACACATGTAGAATATGCATTTTCTACAAATGCACATTTCTTTAAAAAGTGATTAGTGTTGCAACTAATCCATCATCTTCGATGACAACGGTTCAGTGTTGTCTCCAAGTCCCATGAATAGCACAACTAGAAAATGGACCCTGTTTTTCTACGCAGCTCCCTTGCATGCAACAACGCCCTCTACTGGCCGTCGGCCGCACCAACACCAATGCATCTGTACTACCAAGCCCCAGTTCAGGAACAAATACATGCCGATGCCCTTTCCGTGAGGATGAGGTGGAGGATTTGGATTAACCCCCAGGTGTACTTATGTAGACTATGCAGTCATAAGACCGCACACACATTGGTACTGTGTTGTAACACACTTGTGTAGTAACACAACACCCAATGATGACACACGCCGATACACAATAGACTGCATAGACTTGCACTCTATTTTGCACCACGTACACACACACACACACACACACACACACACCACTGGTTTTGCTCACAAACCGCACAAACAGCACGCTATCGCTCTCTACTGCCCTAGCGGCGGGAGGAAAGCTCGCTCCCCTTTCATGTGGTCACGGCCACGGCCTATCACCAGTGAAGCAGGAAAACCATTATATATAACTATATATATATATATATATATATATATATATATATATATATATATATATATATATACACACACACACACAGTGGAAGTGGACCTCAGATATTCTGCACACATAGAAGAATCAAAGGTGCGGCTGTAAAAGCCTCTGTTAATATGTATGACTAGACTGAGCCAGACCACGGACCCTGTGATGTAATTGCGGCGTTCTGTGAAGGTCAGTGCGTTCGTGGACGGACACACACGCACACACGCACGCACGCACAAATGCACACACTCCTTCGCTCGCCGCGTCTCCAGACGTGAGGCTGACTGTGATGATGGGGTTCGTGTAAAACGGATGCAAATCGGCGTGTTATCGCCGCACCCTGAGGTCCCGGCAACAAGATGGCCGCTCCGCCTGGCGCTCCTGCGCGTCGCCGCTGTCCTTGGAAAGCCGGGAGTGTTTACAACCCCCACCCCCACCCCCATGTCCTCCATCACCACCGCCACCCCTTCACTGGTGGCTCCACTCACTGCTGTGTTTTTCCTTTTATTCCCGGTCCCTCGCCGGCCCGCAGGCTCAAGGACTCGGATATCAAGGCCAAGTATCTTTTAACATGAAACACATTCAAGAAGGTCTATTTATTCAATGAAGACCTCCGTTTCTATTGAGGAGACACACTTTTATCCAAAAGCGACAAACAGTGAATACAGTTGGGCGCCTTGCCAGGATGCCTACCACAGACTACAGGCTGGGGATCGAACTCCCGGGCCCCGACGCTCTCCCGCTCCTTTTCTTCAACAATCATTTTTATAATTCGTTTTATAATCATTTTTGAAACGATCCTAAAAGTGAAATTCAACGCGCGCCGTTGTTGTACACACAGTTCCGACTCCGATGTCGGGAAGAAAAGCGTCTCGCGTTGAGTTTGGTACCCTCAGCGCTGTCTGTTACGCCGGTTTTTCCCGGGGCCCGTTGGGGGCCCCTCTCCAGCCCGGCAGATTGATATAACGAGGACAGGAAACAAACCGCTCTCATGAAGTTTGCCGCCAGACCCCGTTCTGTCACACGCCGCTCCACTGTACTTAAACCCGATGAGTCGGCGTTACGGTACTTCAAGTATGAAAACGGCCCCGGCGGCATTGGGGAGGAAGTTTTTTCCGTCAAACGAAATAATTTCGAGAGAGTCGAGCTCACAGTCAATCAAGCGGTCTCAACAGGCCTCCGTGTGTTATGTGTGCGTTATAACGTACTTGACGACATGATACCAACTGCCGACGGCTGACGGACGACTTAAGCGCCACGAGGGACGATCTGTTGGAGGCAAACTTTTTTCCAGAACTTATATTGTGTACTTTTTTTAACACAAAGACGCTCCATAACGTGACTGATGTGTTTGTTACATACAAAACAACACCTGGTGCCCTTATAGTACCCTACAGATGGCCGTACTACCGCTAAGTACCCCTCCCATAGGGTACTTAGCGGTAGCTCAGGAGGGGGGGGGGGGGGGGGGGGGGGGGGGGGGGAGGGGGCGGGGTTGCCAGTTAAGTGGCTGGGTAACCCCCTTGAATCAGCACTTCCAGTCAGCTAGCTCCTGCACATGGGAAGCCAGGAAGATGACCATGGGCTTGTGTCAATTTTAATAACTTCAGTGGTCAGACAGAGAGTTCCCTCAGGGCTGTTTGGCCATGCACAGCGTCCAACGAGAGGGAGGGACGAGAGAGAGGAAGGGACGAGAGGGGGAGGGACGAGAGAGGGAGGGATGAGAGAGGGAGGGACGAGACAGGGAGGGACGTGAGGGGGAGGGACGAGAGAGGAAGGGACGAGAGAGGGATGAGAGAGGAAGGGACGAGAGAG
>JAOPHQ010001484.1:110000-113905 GCA_030340625.1 Merluccius polli | reverse complement strand
ACCAATACTGTCGCTATAGCAACAGCAGAATCCACAGACCAATACTGTCGTCTAGCGACGGTCCCCACAGCAATACTGTCGCTTATAGCAACAGTCCCATCCCACAGCACGAATACTGAATATAGCAACAGTCCATCCACCAATATGTTGCATAGCAACAGGTCCCTCCCACAGCACAATACTGTCGCTATAGAAAGCAGAATCCCAGCACCTATACTGTCGCTATAGCAACAGTCCGTCCACAGACATAATTGTCGCTATAGCAACAGTCCCGTCCCCACAGCACAATACTGTCGCTTAGCAAGTCCGTCCCACAACCAATACTGTCGCTATAGCAAGGTCCGTCCCCACAGCACCAATATGTTGTTGTAGCAAGCCCCGGCCCACAGCACCAATACTGTTGCTATAGCAAACAAACCCCATCCCCAGCCAGCTGTAACCCAGGTCTATCTCCAGGACCCGCTGCATGCTCGGCTTCCTGTAACGACGGCACCTGTGTGTGTTCCTGGTCCGCAACGGGGCCGCGTCATGGCCGTCACGGGAGAGCGACGGAGCCACGGCCGCGTGAAGTGTGACCCCTACGCCCTGGGGTACGAGGAGTGTGAGAGCTTCCTGAGGGGTGAGGAGGACACACACACACACACACCACCACACACACACACTCTCACCTTCACTTCTCTCTCTCTCCAAGTACACAACACACATTGAAATGCCTGACCCTAAAAATAGCAACACCACACTATTCCACTTCATGTCTATGAACTCTCAGCAACCGACTGACCCTGACGAACCCCCCCCCCCCCCCCTTCCTCCAGGTGTGGAGGAGGCGATGGGCGCCGACAACAGCGGCGTGTGTACGCCCTGTGGAGCTACCGGCGCAGGCAGCGGACGAGTGAGCTTCGGGGAGGGCGACATGGTGACCATCCTGCAGCGGGCGACGGCGTGGACTGGTGGTGGGCCTCGCTCTGCGGCCGCGAGGGCTTCGTACCCAACAACTACTTCGGGGTACGAGGGGATTATAGTATGGCTTTGACATATTGGGTGTTTTTTTGTTTTTTTGTGTGTTTATGGAGGGAGGGAGGGAGGGAGGGAGGGAGGGGAGGGAGGGAGGGATAGTCCTATTTGAATCTAGCGGAAAAAAATATTTGAAGCGAGCTGAAAAACTACAGCCAGACTACATTCACACGCTGTGTGCTTCGCGCTGTTGAAAGAATAGGACTCTAGTTGTTTGTGTCATGCTACAAATATGAGGACACATTTGCTGTGCTTTGGGCTGGAGAATGAAAAAATTACATGGTCAGGTTCCCGCGATAAATGCTATATTTTCCTTTGGCATGTCTCCCTTTCATCGTTTGTTTGTTTTTAAAAGATTTGCAGCGGAGATACAATGTAAAAGATAACGTGTGCGCGTGTGCCATGCTCTCGTAATTCATACAGGAATGTTTTGTCTGTTTTCCTGCAGCTTTTCCCCAAGGTCCGTCCCAAGTCTCTCTGTTGATGTGTCTCTCTGGGCTCGCGGTCGGAGGACGTCAGAGGACCACCTGTCTACCTTTACAGGTGGACAGGTGGACAAGCAGGAAGGGACTTACTGTGAAGAGTACAACAAGAGTTTGGTGTTTCGGTGAAAGCAAGTGGTGGAAAAAGTAAAGTGTGTAAAACTAAAGACACCAGGTTTCCGTGGCAACTGAAAGAAGTGTTGTTTTGATTACGATGGGACATATTTCCCCCGCCAGACAGACTGGATCTGTTTCTGACCGGACTAGTCTGGCTACGCCGGCGAGGGAAGGGTGTCGGTTCAATCTCAGCCAGGTGTGACCAGATGAACAGCTCTACTCTGAAAGTCCCCATCACGTAGAAATTAATTCAGTTTGTACTTTGTTGGCAGACCTTATGAAACAACTAACAGAGTGGCTTCACATCGTATGTAGAATAAAGAAAAAAAAGGTTTTTTATTCACTTAATAGAGGTGTAGTTTATATGTATCCTTTAGAAGGACACACAACCCGGTTGCTTCATACAAAGACACACTTTAAACGGCTGTTAGGAGACCTTATTCACCTAGCGGCCGAGTCGGGTGGTCGGGTGGAGGAACCTTCTAGGATCTTTGGAAACCATGGCAACTCAATGCCTTTATATTACGTTCTGCGTCCCACCCAGGTCGCATGGAGAACACATCTCCATGGAGTTGTCATGGTTTCCCCCCAAAGGCAGTAGAAGGTAAACCCACCCAACCGACCAATATGGCCGACTGTTCAGTTTAGTCACTTTTGGTCACCGTTTTTTAAAATTGAAAATGTACAACAGTGATGGATTCCTACCCTCTCTTTTCCTCAGTAGACGATTTGTTTGTGTACGAATCTGAATTTGCTGAATAAATCCATGTCAGGGTGAATGTGTAGTTTAATGTCTAGTAGGATAGAAATCATCAGTATCCTGTTCAAGTTAATGGGTTAATGTATTTTATTAAATGTTTAATAATAATCATGTTGACGATGAATAAAGGGTTAATGTATTAATGGAGATCACAACTTTCACCACAAGGTAGCGGTAGATAATCGCGTTGACGCAGTTTGTATATTTTATATACTGTGTGTGTGTTTTATTAATTGCATAATGTTATAAGGTTTCTGAGTTCAGCCTTCAAATTATAGACTTTGGCTCATTCTCTTTTAAGTTAATATTATAGCCCCTCCCCTCATCAACCACAGGACACTTTTCAAAGGATGCACTGATCCGATACTGGCATCGGTATCGGACCGATACTGGCATCGGTTTCGGACCGATACTGGGCATCGGCATCGGACCGATACTGGGCGTCGGCATCGGACTGATAGTGGGTATCGGTCCTTTATTGGGCATCGGTTCCAGAGAGACACTGGGCATCGGTATCGGACCGATACTGGCATCGGTATCGGACCGATACTGGCATCGGTTTCGGACCGATACTGGGCATCGGTTTCGGACCGATACTGGCATCGGTATCGGACCGATACTGGCATCGGTTTCGGACCGATACTGGGCATCGGTTTCGGACCGATACTGGGCATCGGTTTCGGACCGATACTGGCATCGGTTTCGGACCGATACTGGCATCGGTTTCGGACCGATACTGGGCATCGGTTTCGGACCGACACTGGGCATCGGTTTTTGGACCGATACTGGCATCAGTTTTCGGACCGATACTGGGCATCGGTATCGGACCGATACTGGGCATCGGTATCGGATCGATACTGGGCATCGGTATCGGATCGATACTGGGCATCGGTTTCGGACCGATACTGGGCATCGGTTTCAGACCGACACTGGGCATCGGTATCGGATTGATACTGGGCATCGGTTTCGGACCGATACTGGGCATCGGTATCGGATCGATACTGGGCATCGGTTTCGGACCGATACTGGGCATCGGTTTCGGACCGACACTGGGCATCGGTATCGGATTGATACTGGGCATCGGTTTCGGACCGACACTGGGCATCGGTATCGGATTGATACTGGGCATCGGTTTCGGACCGATACTGGGCATCGGTATCGGATCGATACTGGGCATCGGTTTCGGACCGATACTGGGCATCGGTTTCGGACCGACACTGGGCATCGGTATCGGATTGATACTGGGCATCGGTTTCGGACCGATACTGGGCATCGGTTTCGGACCGATACTGGGCATCGGTTTCGGACCGATACTGGGTATCGGTTTTGGACTGATACTGGGTATCAGACCTTTATTGGGTATCGGTATCGGACCGATACTGGCCCAACATGTGGTATCGGTGGCTGGAGTCTATGCATAGCTCCATTTTTTTTTTCAACTTCTTAATATGGTGAAATGAAAGATGCCATTCTTTCAAAAGAGAGCTAGTACAGTTAAATGTCACTTCAACACTGACTTTTGAATGTGTGGT
>JAOPHQ010001484.1:0-105000 GCA_030340625.1 Merluccius polli | reverse complement strand
CGATAAGCCCTCCTACATCTGGTACCAGAACAATGGTTCTGTGACCGGGTCGGAGAACCCAGAGAACCAGCTGGTTCTGGACCCTGTCGGTCCTCAGCATGCCGGGAGCTACTCTTGCTCCGTCAGAAACTACCCACACCTCCGCTCTCCTGAGGAGACGCTCACCGTTCAATGTACCATGAGTATCCTACATCATACTTCATCTGATTGGCTCAATCTGCCTAGCCTCGTGAGACCACCCTGATCTCCTGATCTCCAGCTCATGACTGGCTGGGCAGTAATTCATTTCCACATATGGGAACGGCCTTATGTTGTTTAAAAAACTCAGAAAACCAATCAGATGAAACAACTTATAATAAGTAAAACTCTGCTCTAACACTGATTGGTTCATCCACTTATTGGGTTTAGAAAGTGGGTTTCATCAGGAGCGAAGCCAGACTGATCTTCAGAGAAACTGAAATGTGATCAGGATGGTCTCAGGAGGCTACAATCTGCCAGTGATGTCACTTGACAGCAGTAACCTTGTTGAGCCAGAGGTGGTGCTGTCACTGCAGTTAGATTCATGGTTTTGGTTACTCTTTAAAGATAAAGTGGATTTAATATAAGGCTTGAAGGCTTGGGCATACACTTAACTAAATGTTAATAATAAGGCGGCAGTGGCGCAGGAGGTAGAGCGGGTTGCCTAGTAATCGGAAGGTTGCTAGTTCGATTCCCGGCTCCTCCTAGCTAAGTGCCGAGGTGTCCCTGAGCAAGACACCTAACCCTAACTGCTCCCGGCGAGCTGGCTGTCGCCTTGCATGGCTGACCCGCCGTCGGAGTATGAATGTGTGTATGAATGGGTGAATGTGAGGCAATAGTTGTAAAGCGCTTTGGAGAGGTCATACCTCTGAGAAATGCGCTATATAAAATGCAGTCCATTTACCATTTAATACACGTTTTAACATCTAATTAAATGTATCTGTCAACAGACGCTCCAAAGACGCCCTCAGTGAGCGTGAGTCCCTCTGGTGAAATAGCGGAGGGCAGTTCAGTGACTCTGAGCTGCAGCAGTGATGCTAACCCAGCAGCTAACTACACCTGGTTCAAGGAACATGAAGACTCAGTGGGAGAATCAGGACAGAACTACACCATCACTAATATCACACCTGAGCTTGGAGGACATTATTACTGCCAAGCTCATAATGCAATTGGACGTCATAATTCCACCTTGTTGTTCATTAATGTGACAGGTAATTATTTAAAGAGCAACAAAACACTTGAAACCTCAGTAAGGCACCATCCATGTCAAGACACAGATCGGCTTAACTCACTTTTGGTACCAAGTACTTCTTAATCACCTGCAGATAGTACCCCCTCAGTGTAGGCAGGATTCATAGTGACACCGCGTGACACTGCTGTGACATCTTCAAGGCAACACAAACACACAGGAACATTGGAGGCGTTAACCTTCCTGACTTTATTCACCGACAAACTGTAACCTACACTGTACATTTACTGCTAAACTGTCAACTTCACTGCTAACCGGCTACACACACGTACTCATAGAACTGGAGTTACATCCAGGTAACGACTATCTCTGCACCACTGTCCTATTCCTTAAAGGAGCTACACTACTCTTATAACACACTGTCCTATTCCTTAAAGGAGCTACGCTACTCTTATAACACACTGTCCTATTCCTTAAAGGAGCTACGCTACTCTTATAACACACTGTCCTATTCCTTAAAGGAGCTACGCTACTCTTATAACACACTGTCCTATTCCTTAAAGGAGCTACGCTAATCTTATAACACACTGTCCTATTCCTTAAAGGAGCTACGCTACTCTTATAACACACTGTCCTATTCCTTAAAGGAGCCACGCTACTCTTATAGCACACTGTCCTATTCCTTAAAGGAGCTACGCTACTCTTATAGCACACTGTCCTATTCCTTAAAGGAGCTACGCTACTCTTATAACACACTGTCCTATTCCTTAAAGGAGCTACGCTACTCTTATAACACACTGTCCTATTCCTTAAAGGAGCTACTCTTATAACACACTGTCCTATTCCTTAAAGGAGCTACGCTACTCTTATAACACACTGTCCTATTCCTTAAAGGAGCTACGCTACTCTTGTAACACACTGTCCTATTCCTTAAAGGAGCTACGCTACTCTTATAACACACTGTCCTATTCCTTAAAGGAGCTACGCTACTCTTATAACACACTGTCCTATTCCTCAAAGGAGTTTGAATGTCCTGTAAACACAACCTTTCTAAGATGTTGTTTGCTTAAATGACCATGGCGTGGTTTTGAAGGGCTGACGATCCTAGCAATGATCCTCTCGGACCAATTAGTGGTCTGCACCAACAAAAGTACCAGGTACCTACAGGTACTATCCACAACTTTTGCTAATAGAAAACCAATCCAAGCAAGTAGAGTAGAGTTGAGTCGAGCCGATACCTTGCAGTAGAAAAGCGCGTCTTGCTATGGCTCTATTGAAATTCTGATTGGCTGAAATCATGTGTTGCCACTTTTATTAACTTTGGTGCTGTAGGAGCACACCCTAGTTATACATGCATGTCTAAGTTTTATTCGAGTATCCAAATTTATTCGTCGATTGTAGATGTTACATTATGAATAAGAGCAGATGTCTTCATCATAATACTACATTACTTCTGATGCTGATGTTTTGGTTCCCTTCTGATGGTGAATTCACATGAATGAAGCGTTAAATCACTGTTTTCCAGACAAATCATCATCACTGACAACTGTAGCTGTAGGAACCGTTGCTGTCTTACTGGTCACCATACTCCTCATCTTCCTCTGGATGAGGTGAGACTCTCTCTGTCTCTCTCTCTCTCTGTCTCTCTTTTTCTCTCTCTCTGCTTAATGTCTCTGTTGTCTCCACCAGAAGAAAGAGGGCTTCCAGAAAAGCCTGTGGCCAGCGAGGAAGGCCAGATACCGGGGAGGAGGTGAGAGACAGGAAGACATTTCTGACTAACCCATCCTTTACTAAGACACAGGGGAAATATATTGTTTGTCCACAAACCACATGTGAAAGTTCTAGTTGTTTCTTTTGCTCTTTCTGTTGCTCTATCCCTGTTGTGATACCTTTCTGCCAATATGCAAAAATGTAGATTATATTATCTAGAGGACAAACTGGGAGCTGCAGACTTCTGCCAGTGAGCAGAATGAGAAGATGGAGTAACGGCAGTAATGACGTCTAATCCAAGCCAATAAATATGTTGTTGATTTGTTAACATTTAAGAACCAGCTCAACTGTTGGAGGGAACCTAGCAGTGATTAGAAAGAGGAATATGTTTAAGGAAGGAGACTCTTGAAGTGAAGTCTACAGCAGCCTGCATGGTGGGACCATGAGTCACCACCAGGGGTCTCTACATGAACCAGAAACACATGACCTTCAGGACCGCCTTTTAACACAGTAAAGTGTTTTCTAAATGTCCTCTTCTGTCCTCTCTCCCCTTCAGGCACTTCCTGATCCGGTATATGACAATGTCTCAGATCTGACCAATCGCTTGGCTCCTGCAGCAGAGAGACAACCAATAGATGAGCAGGATGACCTTCACTATGCCGCCATAGATGTCTCTCGCTCAGAGAACCAGGAAGTGCCTTGCAGTTCAGTGGGCTCCCCTGTCAGATCACATCAGACCGAGCAGGTCCTTTACTCTTTGGCCAACTTTAAAAGACCCAACGCTGTCCCTGAGTAAGCACCTTTTGATATTTTCTAGAAAGAAAATAAACGTTTCTAAATCTGTGTAAAATCTGCTTTCCAGGGTGAATGAAGTTCGTAACGTCTCTGTCTTCTTTTCAGGGATGCTGACCAGACCTCAGAGTTGTACAGCACCATCAAATAAACCCTGAAACAACTTATTTTAGATGAAAAGTGATGTAGTGGGTTACATAGTAGTGCTATGGATTCATCCTGGTCCAAATCTCCACTTAAATGCACAATGTTTTAAAAAACATAGGATAAGTTGTAAGTATGGACTCAAATTGCCCTCTAGAGTTAGTTACCTGTCAATGGAGTGGCTTGTGCAAGACAGCGACAGCCTGAACAGCTATATTGCCCACCCCTTAATGAAAAAAGAGGGGTGGGGACTAGCTCAAACACTGGGACAAATGATGTGTCTCATTCATTCACTTTAAGCAGCACAATAGGCTTGTGACTGTTTGCTGAAGATCCTATGGCACTTCATGTCTTCATGTGCTGAATACTTCCCACCACTGCTCATACATGATCTGATGAAACTCATTTGACGTATTCAACGTATTGACTTGTGATGGCCCCAGCGAGGCCACAACTTATCCAGGGCCTGTTGCTCTGTTGAATCGCCACCACCTGCTGGTTGCCTGAATGTACTGCACCTGTGAGGGGCGGTCCAACCAAACCCCAACACCCCAACATACTGGTTTTTGTTAAACACATGCTATTGCATGCATAACCTCTGATTGGCTGATCAGGTTGGTTGGTTACCCGGTCACCTGCCGATGTGACACACCTGTCCTCCTCCTTATTGAAGCTGAATGGACGGGGCCCTGAATGATAAAAGCTGAAACCATTTTTGAATAGTGGGTGAGGGGGTTTGGTTCTCCTTTAAAGGCTTGTGGCTTCCCCTCATTCTGGCTCTCTGCTGCTGTCCAGGGCTGCGTTCCAATAGTCTGTCTCCCGCGCTTCACCTCGCTCTTCCTGCTAAATCTCTAGATGTTTTCCTCGATCTGCATTGTACTCGCTGCTCCAATTGCAGAATGCGCACCGTCTTGGGCAGCGAGGATACATCAGTGTATCCTAACATTGGTTTGTGTTGACCTGCTTTTACACACAAACCTTCATTCATTTAAACTTCATTTAGTTATTTGTTGTGTTATCTTTTGATTGGTGTCAATAAAATGTGATCAACTTCTACTTTTACTGTGTGGTGGTTTCCCTCTATGGTTGCGATTGCCTGAGAAAGTCGTAACTCTGAAGTGACATAAAGATGTGCAGCAGTGTATGGAAACAAGTTGAATGTACTGTGTGTGTGTAGTGATGATACCGGCGAGGACTGCAGCCAGGCATTAAACAGCTTAGTGAGGGCTGGGAAACTCCTGCTATACCTCCTCACTCTCTGTGAGACGAGGCAGTCGCCAAAAACCTGAGGGTGGAGAGGATTTGGACACCGCCAATAAGTTGGTGCGTTGTCTGAAAACCAACACAGTCTCACCCCAACTCGTCACATATTGAGGCCTGGTCACTGACCCATCTCGTCAACATTTGCAGCAGAAGGTACCCCCGTAGCGTCGCTCCTGGACGACTCGCGCCGCCCCATAGACCTGGGGGGTATTGCACAAAACTAGGATACATAAATCCAGGATAATTGAGTAAGCGCGGCTTGGACTATTCTGCTCGGCGGTATCCTGGCTTATTCGGTTGCACGATTGCCAAGCCAGGATAAATAGGCGCGGCTAAATCACGTCAGGTGAAGCTATAGGCTAGTTGGGATAAGCGGCTTGAATAGACCTCGCGATCGCTCACAGAATCACCGATGGCGTTTCATACGTCACGGCCGTTGAACAGCTCCTTATTGGATACCCGACCCAAGCCCGACGGGACCCGAGGGGACCTGACGGTACCCGACGGGCCGGGTCGGGTTTGGACAGATATTTAGAAATGATGCTCGGGTGGTGACGTCTGCGCGATTTGAAATGTGCAATTTAAAACAGCTTATTATGCATGGTAGCCAATGGGCTGTTTCACATGTTGCAAAGGTTCGATTGTGTGATTAAAATACATTTTATAAATAGGACATAAGCATGTTGCAACCCAGTCTCATATAAAAACGTACCCTGACTACGTTGGTCCAAAGTGCCACACGTAGAGGGGTTTTCCCATGGTGTCCAAGTCACGTGACTGTCAAGGTTCACGTGACTTTTTCAGATTGGGACTCCCTTGTGATGTCACTCCGTCTGACGGATCAAACCCTCGCCCACAACATGTCTGAGGTTGATTTGCTGATCAACACATTATTCCGTGGCAGCGGGAGAAACTAATGTTGACAAAGTGACGAGTTACGATCGGATGTTTGTCCGCTGTTTAATTTTGATGGTGTGTGGGCATCCGTCCTGTGGTTAGTTATTACTCCTGTATCAGAGCTATAGAGTAAACAACTCTATAAACAACTCTATGTTTACTCTATAGCTCTCTGCACCATGTTTCAATGACGTCAGGTTGCTAGGGGCTACGGCTGACAGACGCCACCTGTCCCATTGGGAGGACCTATCAGCCGGAAGTACTGTCCTTACTGTACTATTGTTTGTAATGTCATAAGTGTTGACAATAAAGTTTGTTAAAAAAACAACAACAACAACTATTATTGTCCCACACCACAATGTATATCCCACAATGTTAACTCCAAACAATTCACGTTTGTCCAATTCATGGACAAACAAAGCAGCTGGAAACACGTCTAAAAACACTTGAAATAAAATGTAGCCTATATTTATATGTTTACAACATCAATCTCCCTATAATATGAACAAAATATGATCAGGTTATACTTTCTCTCTTGAAAACGGGCAAAACGCTAACCCTAACCCTAACCCGGAAAATGAATTTAAAAAACTACAAACGTTCGGAAAATGCAATACAATGAAGTGTGCGGCGCCATGTTTTTCCGCCATGTTTTTTGTAGTTCTAAAGCCCTTTGCATACGACACAGGCCTACTTTCTTTCAAAAGCTCATATCTTGGTCAATTAAAAACAACTGTGTGTAAAAATGTAACTGCACACAGACATACATTCGCATTACCATATTATGTACTATCCTGTCAGCCCTGGGGAAGCGAACACAATGCTAAATGGTCATATTAAGTAATATGGAAATATTGATATGAAACATTAAATAGTTTAATGGGTAAATGGGGTCTAAACTGCTCCAAATTGAAAAGCATGACTAAGGATAAGGTCACCATCAATATGTTGAACACATTTTGCCACTAAATATCCCTTAAAATATGTTTTAGTGATTTTATCCATCTTGGCTCTATATAGGCTGTGAGAAAGTACACATCAGTAAGTGCCTTGGCAGTGAGCAAGATAAAAATGAAACTTTGTCGTAGGATGACAATGAAGACATTGTTGGAAAGGTCTTGAGCTGCAGAGTACAGATCTGCCACTGTGAACATTCTGGGTGGTTCCTGCTCCCCAGGAATGCCCTTTGAACCTTGAACCTAAGGCTCTCTTAAAGGCTTACAGAAAAGCAACACAATGTGATACAAACATGGGGAAAACATTTTTGGAAAGCTCTTGACTTCTTCTATCATGGCCTTTGTAGCCTTTGCCAAACCATCAGGGGGCGCTACTGGGTAAGGTCAAAACCAGATTTCACCCAATTAACAATAGTAAAAATGAAATCTGACCAAATAAATGTGCTCCCCGGTCCCTAAAACATATAATACACTTGCGAAGTTCCTTGACACATTTTCACATAATAGGGAAAACGTTAACTAAACATTTTAGAACTACAAAAAACATGGCGGAAAAAACATGGCGCCGCACACTTCAGTGTATTGCATTTTCCGAACGTTTGTAGTTTTTTAAATTCATTTTCCGGGTTAGGGTTAGGGTTAGCGTTTTGCCCGTTTTCAAGAGAGAAAGTATAACCTGATCATATTTTGTTCATATTATAGGGAGATTGATGTTGTAAACATATAAATATAGGCTACATTTTATTTCAAGTGTTTTTAGACGTGTTTCCAGCTGCTTTGTTTGTCCATGAATTGGACAAACGTGAATTGTTTGGAGTTAACATTGTGGGATATACATTGTGGTGTGGGACAATAATAGTTGTTGTTGTTGTTGTTTTTTTAACAAACTTTATTGTCAACACTTATGACATTACAAACAATAGTACAGTAAGGACAGTACTTCCGGCTGATAGGTCCTCCCAATGGGACAGGTGGCGTCTGTCAGCCGTAGCCCCTAGCAACCTGACGTCATTGAAACATGGTGCAGGAATCAGAGCTATAGAGTAAACATAGAGTTGTTTATAGAGTTGTTTACTCTATAGCTCTGATACAGGAGTAATAACTAACCACAGGACGGATGCCCACACACCATCAAAATTAAACAGCGGACAAACATCCGATCGTAACTCGTCACTTTGTCAACATTAGTTTCTCCCGCTGCCACGGAATAATGTGTTGATCAGCAAATCAACCTCAGACATGTTGTGGGCGAGGGTTTGATCCGTCAGACGGAGTGACATCACAAGGGAGTCCCAATCTGAAAAAGTCACGTGAACCTTGAAAGTCACGTGACTTGGACACCATGGGAAAACCCCTCTACGTGTGGCACTTTGGACCAACGTAGTCAGGGTACGTTTTTATATGAGACTGGGTTGCAACATGCTTATGTCCTATTTATAAAATGTATTTTAATCACACAATCGAACCTTTGCAACATGTGAAACAGCCCATTGGCTACCATGCATAATAAGCTGTTTTAAATTGCACATTTCAAATCGCGCAGACGTCACCGAGCCCGACCCGAACCCGAGCATAATTTCTAAATATCTGTCCGAACCCGACCCGGCCCGTCGGGTACCGTCGGGTCCCGTCGGGCTTGGGTCGGGTATCCAATAAGGAGCTGTTCAACGGCCGTGACGTATGAAACGCCATGTTCCGATCGGTGATTCTGTGAGCGATCGCGAGGTCTATTCAAGCCGCTTATCCCAACTAGCCTATAGCTTCACCTGACGTGATTTAGCCGCGCCTATTTATCCTGGCTTGGCAATCGTGCAACCGAATAAGCCAGGATACCGCCGAGCAGAATAGTCCAAGCCGCGCTTACTCAATTATCCTGGATTTATGTATCCTAGTTTTGTGCAATACCCCCCAGGTCTATGGGGCGGCGCGAGTCGTCCAGGAGCGACGCTACGGGGGTACCTTCTGCTGCAAATGTTGACGACATGGGTCAGTGACCAGGCCTCAATATGTGACGAGTTGGGTGTGAGACTGGGTTGCTGAAAACACGCTCCCTTCTTCTTATGCAGCCTGCAGCCCCCACCACATCCTCTAACAACACTAGACCAGCCCCCACCACATCCTCTAACAACACTAGACCAGTACCACCTCCTACAGATTACCTATTTTTTTCAGTTTCTAATATGAAGCATAGTCGAATTACCTTATTTGGGATCTTGATATAATTATTGTATAGGCCTACTTTAGGCCTATCAGACGAATGAATCAGACGAATCAGGCCAGTAGTAAGCTAGCTAGCAGCAGTGGCTCTATAGCGCCAGCAGTCCAGTAAATGTATTCATGAAAAGCACACAGAGTTGGCAATTATAGATAGGTTTTTATTTAATGTAATGTTTATATCATGTAAAAGCCTGATAACCCCTTGATTCTTGTACTCTCAAATCAATCATCAACTGTCATCGTCAGTAGGAAGCCAGCGAAGTCTAGTCAACGTAAAAGCTGCACTGTTAGACTAAGTATGATAGTTGACAGCACATTAACAGGTTTTATTTGAATGCACATTCTTATCTTGCAACCTGTAATAACCAGTATAAGTAGGTGCGTACCCCCCCCAAGTGTGGATATTATCAAGATTTATATGCTCGACAGCCGTAGGGCGACAACACAAGTTATACCTTATATATCGATTCCATATCGGTTCATTTGACCAGGTTAGGTGGTGATTTTGTATAAAAACGGTTGACTAAATGGACGCAAATGCCACCAACCTTGGTCACCTGGCCATTAATGCAACTTGACTTGACTTTCTATCTTCCATTTTACTCTGACGCCCAGTAGTGCTCAGATTCAGTGGAAATGTGGTTAGGGTTAGGGTTCATACCAACTGTGTACAGAGGAAGGAAGTGATCTAACTTTCATAAGCAGCGGACTTACCAGTTACCACAGACTCTATCTGACCCACCAGCTCCCTCCTCTACAGTAAGATGCATTTTATTAACTTCAATTTTATTGCTTAACTTACAAACATAACATTCATATATCAAGCACAATAACCAATTCATGTGATAGAGATTAATACTAAAAACATAGAAATAGGCCAAAGTTGTCTTAGTTAAAATTAAACTTTTTTCAGATAATGTAGTTTTTCTCCCTATAATGTTTCTTTATTTCTGATATCTCCAGAACAACATGCTGAGAGAAACAAACTATGAATCTTACAACAGCAGCAAGAGGATTTGTGGCTTTCCTTCTGTCACTACCAGGTTGGTACATTTACATTGTGAACATTGAGTTGAACTGTTTCAATGGGTAACATGACACCCAAGCAACTGGGATGAGGAGAGGGTGAAACCGCATGTTGTGAATAGATGTGACATCTAGAGACTCAACCTCTACAATGCTGTGTTTGGTAAAGAAGACCAATAGAGGAGAGAAATGACTTCAGCCTCTTGTAGTCAAAGTTGTGTTGGAAATGTTTTAGATGACAATACGTGGTTATTTTAATATTTCTCTGTTGCTAGGTAACTCAGAATGACATAAAACATTGATGGGTTTATTCAGTTCCTATTTAAAGTGCAACAGCAGGGCTGCCAAGTTTCACCAAAAGTTCAGAATGAGATGACGTGTTTTGGGGGCAGAGCGACCCAATACTTTGTGCGTTTTGGCAGCGGCGGCCCCTCTCCCCCACCCAATTATTTTTGCAACTTAAACACCAGTTTCCAGAAATGTTACATATTGGTCATAATTGACCAGCACAAGTAGACATGAAAACAATTGGAAAATCCCCCCCCACAAAAAACCTTCAGAGATCCACTCAAACCTTTGAACCTTTGCTATTTATTAAATATTTAAAATTGACATTAAATAAACAGAACTATGAAAATGTATATATTAAGTAATATATCAACAACAGCATTACAATATAATAAAATAAAAACAACTGCAGGCTCCAAAGATGAACAAAAATAATTATGCACATGAATATATGTATAATACATAATAAAACATAAAGAAAGAAGCCTTAGCAATAAGGCGCATTAAAATGTGCCTTCGAACTCCATTTTCCTGTTTCCTCTTTGGCGCGCTCAACTGAAAAAAAAAGTGGTGTGCGACACGGCGCGACCGGGCTTAAAGCCTCACGCGCCGGCGAGATCTACGTCATTTTGACGTCACCAGGTCGCGAACGGCAGGTATACATGAGCCTCGAGTGTTGGCAACCACATCTAATCCAATTGTTAGGTAACCTAGCCTAGGTTGCTGACGTTAGCTATGAGCATCATCAATGAAATTAGACCTATAAAACACGGACTTACCAGAAAGGGATGCAGGGCGTCATCTCTCCGTTTCCTCTTCTTTCGTTTTACAGCGCCAGATTCATGTGGTCTCTTACTGGCCATAATGCCTCAGCCTCAACATGCAGATTAATAAAGCAGGCTAAATAAGCAGGCTAAATAAGCAGGCTAAATATGACCACTTCAGGCACAAGGCTACAGAGCGAACTCCATTGCGAAAAGACGAGAGTCACGAGAACTTTGAAGCCTGTACCATTTCAGGGAAGCGGGGGGAACTATTTTTATATATTAGGTAAAAACATCAAATTTGCCCGAATTGAGGGTAAACAATTGCTAAACAACAACGGTGGGCATGTTAATAACTCATTTATATATTTTTTGCAAAATAAAAATGTAATAATTTTCATGACATTTTTTTTCAACCATAATTTTGGGGGCCCCCGCCAGGTACTTGGGGCCCTACGTGCTATGGCGCTACGGCGGCCCTGTCCATGCTGATACAGCTAGCTCTATCGCTAGCTGTATCGCTAGCTGTATCGCTAGCTCTATCGCTAGCTGTATCATATTGGTGTCACATGATGTTCTTGAATGTTCCTCTCACAGCTCAGTGGTCAGCAGGTATCTGTAGTTTCCAGCTCCACCCAACAGCCTCCATCTCTTCATGTATCTTGTGATCATGCATTTCATCAGCTGAACCTCTGTGTCTTGTTCATTCTCAATGAGATGTGTTTGTTTTTTACAGTGCTACAGGGTAATGATGACTGGACAGTTACTTACACATCTAGTAATGTCTGCTCTTTAAGAGGATCAACGGTTGACATCAGCTGTACCTTTAAATACCCTGAGAAACAACATGACCTCTCTACCACAGTCCTGGAAACACTGTGGTTTACTAAAGAAGACAGAAACCAGACACCAGTTGATCTTCTAAGTGATGCAGACTATACAGGTCGTGTTGAATCCAGCTGTGGAGAGATCAGCTGTATCGGGTCCAGCTGTAATAGAAAGTGTACTCTGAGTATCAGAGACCTGAGACAGAGTGACTCTGCTGTCTACAACTTTAGGTTCAAAACAAACCAACCAGGTGGGGAACATACTGCTAACCCTGGAGTGGCTTTATCTGTGACAGGTACGCTTTGATTACTAATGTCTATTCAATGTGTGTGTGTGTGTGTGTGTGTGTGTGCAACCCAGTCGCCAATAGCATACGTTGACAGTGTACGTTTTCGTGAACACTGGATTACGTTGCATTTCACCGTAAAATAGCGTGTTGTACCAACAGTATCCACGCGTGGCGCTGTGGAGCGCTGTGCCCGTTTTTCAAGAGAGAAAGTGTTCATATTATAGGGAGATTGATGTTGTAAAAATATAAATATAGGCTACATTTCATTTCAAGTGTTTTTTAGACGTGTTTCCAGCTGCTTTGTTTGTCCATGAATTGGACAATTGAATTGTTTGGAGTTCACATTGTGGGACATACATTGTGGTGTGGGACAATAATAGTTGTTGTTGTTTTTTTAACAAACTTTATTGTCAACAATATTATGATATTACAACATAAACAATAGTACAGTAAGGACAGTACTTCCGGCTGATGGGTCCTCCCAATGGGACAGGTGGTCATGGCGTCTTTCAGCCGTAGCCCATAGCAACCTGACGTCATTGAAACATGGTGCAGGAATCAGAGCTATAGAGTAAACATAGAGTTGTTTATAGAGTTGTTTACTCTATAGCTCTGATACAGGAGTAATAACTCACTAATAGGACGGATGCCCACACACCACTGAACGTCAAATATCGCCAGAGACGATCTCCGTCAGTGACTGACACTAAAGTGCCCTTACCGACAGTCGCTATTTGACGTTCTGGGAGTGAGACTGTGTTGTTCTGACTGAGTTTTCATAAAGATTATGCAATACATATTACACCCCAACTGTTTCTGTGGTGGGTTTTGAAAGCACAAAAGAAAACCGTGACCCGCGTCTTTGAGGTTTACACCCGCGACTCCGTTTTCAAAACAGCCCAATTTGGCGAGAAAACCGTGAAGCTGCAACCCTGCATCACCGTCACCTTAATTCTAATTTATGTATTTTATAACCAGCAATTTATGTATTTTATAACCATGAAATGTCCTTGTTGGTTGTGCTTTCTTCAGGCGCCTCCACAGCGCCACGCGTGGATACTGTAGGTACAACACGCTGTTTTACGTTGAAATGCAACGCAATCCAGTGTTCACGAAAACGTACACTGTCAACGTATGCTTTTGGCGACTGAGTTGACTGTGTGGAGGGGCTATGGTGTATGTTTGTTATTTTCATAAGAGGTGTATTAAAAATGTATGGTTTAAAACCAGGCGAGAGAGCAGTTGCTAAAACCAAGAAAACCACAGATCCTTGAGTAGAAACGCTGATGTTTATTCTCAGAATAAAATCAGGTTAAAAACAGATAAAACACTAAAAACTGAGGGGCGAGGGAGTCCAATAAACCAGTCTAGAGTCTGATCTGCAAGGCAGGGCTGCAGCACACCTGCGGCCTCTGGACGCCGCTGCACCTCGTCTTCCTCAGGGCGCTGACCTCCAGCTATCAGGAGAGCAAGACGGCATCACTGCACTTTTAAACACACGTCCATACAGCGCTTAGTCACGCTTAGTCGTAGGTCACTACTCACGCAGAAGGGCAGAGTATCACTCCGCCCGCTCCTTCATAGGGCCTCTAGAACAGGTGCAGGCGATTACGCCGTGGGGAGTCACATCCGCATTGGCTTTTCAGAATAAAAGCACAATACCCTCCCAGGCTGCCCCCCCCCCCCCCCCCCCCCCCCCTCCCGACTAAAGATGTTTTTAGTCGACTCTTAGTCTCCATTTCAAGCCGATAGTCGACTACTCGTCGCACTTTTAATGTATTTTGTGGGGGCAACAGAAAATGGTTTGAGTTCAGGGAGAGGGAGAGTGTTATAAAAGAAACACTGTTAACATTGTGCTACTTTACAGATAATACAAAACCATAATAATGAACCTTAAAAATATATAATTTTTAAAGCACGCACACAAAGCCGGCCTATTAACGGCATGGACTAGCGGTTCTGAAGGTTGTCAGAACCACCAGAATGGAGACATTGAACATGTTGTTCATTTTATTTATATTCATAGAACTGCACACATTTTTATTTAAAAGCAAACAATTACAATAGAGCTTGACGTCAAAAACAAATGGAAACGATGTTGTTCATATTTTCGTGTCCGGTGCGTGTGGACGTATGGCTCTCGGGTTAGGTTAGGTAAGGGTTAGGTAAGGGTTAGGGTTGGTGTTAGGGTTAGGTTAGTGTTAGGTTAGGGTTAGTGTTAGCGTTAGGTTAGTGTTAGGTTAGGGTTAGGGATAGGTTAGTGTTAGGTTAAGTTAGGTTAGGGTTAGGTTAGTGTTAGGTTAAGTTAGGTTAGGGTTAGGGTTAGTGTTAGGTTAGTGTTAGGGTTAGGTTAGTGTTAGGTTAGGGTTAGGTTAGTGTTAGGGTTAGGTTAGTGTTAGGTTAGTGTTAGGTTAAGTTAGGTTAGGGTTAGGGTTAGTGTTAGGTTAGTGTTAGGGTTAGGTTAGGGTTAGGTTAGTGAAGAGGTTGCGCTAGACTTTCTCGTTGTCCGTCATTTTGACTGACAGGGTCATACAAATTCTGTCATAATCTATTTTTACCGGTCACTTAAATTTTTTAAATGATAATAATTACATGTTCAATAGCATTTAATTTTAATTAATTTTTAATTAATATTCAGTCCAAACAAGCTGAACAAATAATCCACACCGTGGATACACACATCAAGCAGAAGAATATGTAAGAATATCGGCCGCCAGGCGATTCGCGTATAGTGGGGCTTGACGGTGATTCATCACCACAATGCGGGCGGGAGCTAGTTGATCCACTAGTCAACACGCGGGAGTTAGTTGATCCACTATTCAACACGTGGGAGCTAGTTGATCCACTAGTCAACACGCGGGAGCTAGTTGGTTTACTAGTCAACACGCGGGAGCTAGTTGATCCACTACTAGTCAACACGCGGGAGCTAGTTGATCTACTAGTCAACACGCCGCCAAGCGAACGAGTTTTAGGCGTGACGTGGGGCTTCTAGGTCCCACCTTCCTCCTGGTCCGCATGGACTTGAATCGTGTGCCCGCTTGCGCGTAATCAAATGTTTCAAGTGGGTTTGTTGTTTCTTTCTTCTTTTCTACTTTTCGTCTTCTACAAGAGCCAATTAATATGCTCATCGCCACCAAGTGGTCAGGGTGTGAATCGCAGTCTGTCAAAATGACGGACGGCCCTCAGATTTTTCCGTCACCGTTTAAAAAAAACGGTCAATGACGGAAAATATTCGGTTAACGCGACCCCTGGGTTAGTGTTGGGGTTAGTTTAGGGTTAGTGTTGGGTTAGTGTTAGGGTTAGGTTAGGGTTAGGTTAGTGTTAGGTTAGGTCAGTGTTAGGTTAGGGTTAGTGTTAGGTTAGTGTTAGGTTAGGTCAGTGTTAGTTTAGGGTTAGTGTTAGGTTAGGGTTATTGTTAGGGTTAGGTTAGTGTTAGGGTTAGTTTAGGGTTAGTGTTGGGTTAGTGTTAGTGTTAGGTTAGGGTTATTGTTAGGTTAGTGTTAGGATTAGGTTAGTGTTAGGTTAGGTCAGTGTTAGGTTAGGGTTAGTGTTATGGTTAGTGTTAGGTTAGGGTTAGGTTAGTGTTAGGTTAGGTCAGTGTTAGTTTAGGGTTAGTGTTAGGTTAGGGTTAGGTTAGTGTTAGGTTAGTGTTGGTTAGTGTTAGGTTTAGGTTAGTGTTAGGTTAGGGTAGGGTTAGTGTTAGGTTAGGGTTATGGTTAGTGTTAGGTTATTGTTAGGTTAGTGTTGGTTAGGGTTAGGGTTAGGTTAGTGTTGGTTAGGGTTAGAGTTAGGTTAGTGTTAGGTTAGTGTTGGTTAGGGTTAGGTTAGTGTTAGGTTAGTGTTGGTTAGGGTTAGGTTAGTGTTAGTGTTAGGTTAGTGTTAACCCAGGTGTAACCCTGTTCACACCTGCCATTAACATGCGTCTTGGTTGATCCGACCACAGGTGGACAGCTCTAGTAGTCATTTCACACCTGGCGTTAGGATGCGTCTCCAGTGACCACTTGTGATGGGATCTCACCTCCCGCTCTCCATGCAGATAAATACGACATCATATCCTAGAAGACCAAACACATTGTTGGAGAAGAAGAGGAAATCAAACCATACAGACTACAGAGTCTACAGAGTCTATTCCTTGACGTGTTGCAGGCAAACTAAGCTAACCAAGATGTTTGACGCAGTCTAGTATATGTCTGAGCTTTTCATTTCTGCTTGAAAAATAACATAATAATATAATATATAATATATAATAATAATTTAATAATATACACCATTTGGTGGCGACAAAATGCGTGGCGGGAGGCAGCAATGCACTCATTCAACAAAGAAGAGATCATCAAAGCAAATCGACCAGGATGTCTGATGTTGTATTCATTTGCGACGCTTGTTGTGTTTATTTTAATTTAAAAAATATATATATATTTTTAGTCTTACTTTTTGCTAAGCGAGTAATGAAAACTAGGTTGACTAAACCTCTTCCGATCGACTAATGGTTAGTCGACTATTACATGCAATAAAAACACAAATAAAAACTACACACTAAAATCAGAAATATTGTAAATTAAAAACACACTGGGAGCTAAAAAGACACAATAAAATCTTACTTTCCCCATGCGACATGTGTGCTTTTTTGTGTCTATTTAATCAGAATTATGTTGTATTACATTTGTGTCATTTGTTCTCTGACCCAGATCTCCAGGTGAAAGTGTCTCCTCTGAGCCACTGGACTAGAAATCTGGAATGTGACAGCATGTGTGCTAACCCTACCATCATCTGGTACAGCAATGGACAGCGTGTAACACAAAGAAGGTCCTACTGGGTCTACATTAACTCTATTAACAGCTATTCATGTGCTGTTGAAGGATACGAACGTCTCCACTCTCCTTCAGTGTGTAAGTCAACTCCACAGTACGCTGACATGAGGTCAGATGGAATCGACCTTTAGTGTAAAGAATTACATTTTACTATTTCAGTCTGAATGAAGGATCAAACGGTCCATGTGTAGAAAGATGCTACCTAAGACGCTTTTATCCAAAGCGTCTTACAATACCGTAAGCGCATACATTTTTAGCATGGGTGGTCCCAGTGGGAATCGAACCCCTAACCCTGGCAATGTTAATGCCTTGCTCTACCGGTTGAGATGGTCAGGACCATTTTATCCCCTCTCTGTGAAAATGATCAGCGGTCAACATGAGGAGGATAGACAGGCACAGAGGGGGGGGGGGTGAGATGCATGAGGGGTGCAGTGTGTGTATTAGTGGAGGTAGTATATTTATATGAGTAGTCTTACTTAGTATGCATTGCCTGGATGGACATCTACATGTTGTATGACCATCACCTATTCTGTCACGTGTGTGACGAGCCGTTCTCTACAGGACCCAGTTATCTAGCAACATCTGCTGTAGGAAAATAAAGTTGCTCATTATACGTTTAATTTATATTTATTTTCGACCGGAAAAGTTGAAGCAGCTCATAAAAAATAACTAACAATAATAAAAACTTGACAAAGAGCGCTTCATTAGAAATGGACACAGGAAGTGTTTTAAATATTTATGTTTTATTCATGTCTGTCACATATTCTACAGATAGACATTAAAACTGTAATTTATGGTGTATTAATTTATCGTTTAACTTCCTATAGTAACGTTTAACTTCCTATATAATGTTTAACTTCCTATATATCGTTTAACTTCCTATAGTAACGTTTAACTTCCTATAGTAACGTTTAACTTCCTATAGTAACGTTTAACTTCCTATAGTAACGTTTAACTTCCTATATAACATTTAACTTCCTGTAGTAACGTTTAACTTCCTATATATCGTTTAACTTCCTATAGTAACGTTTAACTTCCTATATAACATTTAACTTCCTGTAGTAACGTTTAACTTCCTATATAACGTTTATCTTCCTATATAACATCTAACTTCCTATATAAGGTTTAACTTCCTATATAACGTTTACCTTCCTATAGTAACGTTTAACTTCCTATATAACATTTAACTTCCTGTAGTAACGTTTAACTTCCTATATAACTTTATCTTCCTATATAACATCTAACTTCCTATATAAGGTTTAACTTCCTATATAACGTTTAACTTCCTATTTAATGTTTAACTTCTATATAACGTTTAACTTCCTATAGTAAAGTTTAACTTCCTATAGTAACGTTTAACTTCCTATAGTAACGTTTAACTTCCTATATAACGTTTAACTTCCTATAGTAACGTTTAACTTCCTATTTAATGTTTAACTTCCTATATAACATTTAACTTCCTATAGTAACGTTTAACTTCCTATATAACGTTTAACTTCCTATAGTAACGTTTAACTTCCTATAGTAATGTTTAACTTCCTATAGTAACGTTTAACTTCCTATAGTAACGGGGACTTTGGCAGTGAATTGTCATCATTTAGAAATGAGATCACATAGATGTATGAATCGCGATCATGATTTTTTTATGATTAATGGTGCAGCCCTACCCCACCAGTAGTATGTTCTTCCACTCCCACCATATTTCTGCTGTATAAACTACAGCTATAATGGCGCTATTTCTGAAATACTTCTCAGGTCTCCCAGGAAACAGCTGCAATAGAGTGTCCTACCCCACCAGAACCATGTGTGTCCTGCAAGGAACATCAGTGAACATCTCCTGCACATACAGTCATCCTCAATATGCACCACTCTATTATAAATTCTGGTTTAAATGGAGAGCTAACCAAGAGCCCAGTGACCTCCAGTCAGACTCTGAATATGAAGGTCGTGCTGAGTACCCTGTAGAAGAGACGGGACGCTCCACTCTGACAATCACTGACCTCAGACACACAGATTCAGCAGAGTACTGCTTCACATTTAAAACAAGTCAACATGAATGGAAAGGTAGTTTACATGGTACAACTCTGACCGTCACAGGTACTATTACTATTTATTTTCATATTTTTAGTATGAATAATGTGATTGACTGTATGAATCTACAGCGGTTCAAATATTAATATCACAACCTCACTTCCTTATTCAGGCCTGAGCGTGGAGGTGACTCCTGTTGCCACGGTGACAGAGGGACAGAGAGTGACATTGACCTGTATCACCAGTTGTCCTCTGGCTGATAAGCCCTCCTACATCTGGTACCAGAACAACGGTTCTGTGACCGGGTCAGAGAACCCAGAGAACCAGCTGGTTCTGGACCCTGTCGGTCCTCAGCATGCCGGGAGCTACTCTTGCTCCGTCAGAAACTACCCACACCTCCGCTCTCCTGAGGAGACGCTCACCGTTCAATGTACCATGAGTATCCTACATCATACTTCATCTGTTTCTGATTGGCTCAATCTGCCTAGCCTCGTGAGACCACCCTGATCTCCTGATCTCCAGCTCATGACTGGCTGGGCAGTAATTCATTTCCACATATGGGAACGGCCTTATGTTGTTTAAAAAACTCAGACAACCAATCAGATGAAATAACTCATAATAAGTAAAACTCTGCTCTAACACTGATTGGTTCATCCACTTATTGGGTTTAGAAAGTGGGTTTCATCAGGAGCGAAGCCAGACTGATCTTCAGAGCAACTGACATGTGATCAGGATGGTCTCAGAAGGCTACAATCTGCCAGTGATGTCACTTGACAGCAGTAACCTTGTTGAGCCAGAGGTGGTGCTGTCACTGCAGTTAGATTCATGTTTTTGGTTACTCTTTAAAGATAAAGTGGATTTAATATAAGGCTTGAAGGCTTGGGCATACACTTAACTAAATGTTATTAATACACATTTTAACAACTAATTAAATGTATCTGTCAACAGACGCTCCAAAGACGCCCTCAGTGAGCGTGAGTCCCTCTGGTGAAATAGCGGAGGGCAGTTCAGTGACTCTGAGCTGCAGCAGTGATGCTAACCCAGCAGCTAACTACACCTGGTTCAAGGAACATCAAGACTCAGTGGGAGAATCAGGACAGAACTACACCATCACTAATATCACATCTGAGCTTGGAGGACATTATTACTGCCAAGCTCATAATGCAATTGGACATCATAATTCCACCTTGTTGTTCATTAATGTGACAGGTAATTATTGAAAGAGCAACCAAACACTTGAATGAAACCTCAGTAACGGCACCATCCATGTCAAGACACAGATGGCGCTTTTCCACTGTATGGTATCGGTTCGACTCGCTTTTGGTACCAAGTACTTCTTAATCACCTGCAGATAGTACCCCTCAGTGTAGGCAGGATTCATAGTGACACCGCGTGACACTGCTGTGACATCTTCAAGGTGACACAAACACACAGGAACAATGGAGGCATTAACCTTCCAGCCTTTATTCACCGACAAACTGTAACCTACACTGTACATTTACTGCTAAACTGTCAACTTCACTGCTAAGCGGCTACACACACGTACTCATAGAACTGGAGTTACATCCAGGTAATGACTATCTCTGCACCACTGTCCTATTCCTTAAAGGAGCTACGCTACTCTTATAACACACTGTCCTATTCATTAAAGGAGCTACGCTAATCTTATAACACACTGTCCTATTCCTTAAAGGAGCTACGCTACTCTTATAACACACTGTCCTATTCCTTAAAGGAGCTACGCTACTCTTATAACACACTGTCCTATTCCTTAAAGGAGCTACTCTTATAACACACTGTCCTATTCCTTAAAGGAGCTACGCTGCTCTTATAACACACTGTCCTATTCCTTAAAGGAGCTACGCTACTCTTATAACACACTGTCCTATTCCTTAAAGGAGCTACGCTACTCTTATAACACACTGTCCTATTCCTTAAAGGAGCTACGCTACTCTTATAACACACTGTCCTATTCCGTAAAGGAGCTACGCTACTCTTATAACACACTGTCCTATTCCTTAAAGGAGCTACGCTACTCTTATAACACACTGCCCTCTTCCTTAAAGGAGTTACACCATTTGAATGTCCTGTAAACACAACCTTTCTAAGATGTTTGCTTAAATGACCATGGCGTGGTTTTGTAGGGCTGACGATCCTAGTGACGATCCTTTCTGACCAATTAGTGGTCTGACACCAACAAAAGTACCAGGTACCTACAGGTACTATCCACAACTTTTGCTAATCGAAAACCTATCCAAGCGAGTCGAGTCGAGTCGAGCCGATACCTTGCAGTGGAAAAGCGCGTCTTGCTATGGCTCTATTGAAATTCTGATTGGCTGAAATCATGTTTCCACTTTTATTAACTTTGGTACTGTAGGAGCACACCCTAGTTATGCACGTAAGTTTTATTTGAGTATCCATAATATTTATTCATCGATTGGAGATGTTACATTTAGTCTTATGAATATGAACAGATGTCTTCATCATAATACTACATTACTTCTGGTACTGATGTTTTGGTGTTTTGGTGCTCTTCTAATGGTAAATGGTGGTGAAGCATCAAATCACTGTTTTCCAGACAAATCTTCATCACAGACAACTATAGCTGTAGGAACCGTTGCTGTCTTACTGGTCGCCATACTCCTCCTCCTCCTCCTCCTCCTCCTCCTCCTCCTCCTCATCTTCCTCTGGATGAGGTGAGTCTCTCTCTCTCTCTCTCTCTCTCTCTCTCTCGCTCTCTCTCTCTCCTGCTTAATGTCTCTGTTGTCTCCACCAGAAGAAAGAGGGCTTCCAGAAAAGCCTGTGGCCAGCGAGGAAGGCCAGATACCGGGGAGGAGGTGAGAGACAGGAAGACATTTCTGACTAACCCATCCTTTACTAAGACACACAGTGAAAATACCCAGAGTTTCACAAGAATATCCCTGATGAGTTGGACCATTGACACCGATGGTCTGATTTGGAGAATGCAAATCCTGGATTAATCGTCCAATTTTTCCAATTTTTAAAAATATTTTACATTAAGAATGAGATTTATGGTGATGTCTAGAGTACTAACTGGGAGCTGCAGAGACTTCTGCCAGTGAGCAGAATGAGAAGATGGAGTAATGGAAGTAATGACGTCTAATCCAAGCCAAATAATATGTTGTTGATTTGTCAACATTTAAGAACCAGCTCAACTGTTGGAGGGAACCTAGCAGTGATTAGAAAGAGGAATATGTTTAAGGAAGGAGACACTTGATGCCCTATTTTAACAATCTGAAACGCATGGTGCATATAGGGCGTGTCCCAATCACCTTCTGCTAGTTTATTGGCGAAGAAATTGTCACAGCACCAGGCGCATGGTCCACAATGGTTGTACTTAATCTCTTCATTAATCACGGTGTTTTGGGCGTAGCATGCAATAAACCAATCAGTGTCCATATATGCAGGTAATGCAGCTGCATTGGGGCCCGCAACAGTTTAGGGCCCGCACACACAGGCTCCTCTTTATCTCGCCACTACCGTACCATAAGATCTCGAGTCAACAGTATACACACGATCGCTAATCTTTAATGAGCCTATGATTTAAGTAGAACTTATTTATTATTCATTTGACGAATAATCAACCTCCACACTTGTGTTTTGTGTTTATAAGGCCTACGCGCAGACAATGTGCGGGTGCACTGTCACCGATTGTTTTCATCTGTTATGGCGCTCTGACACCAGATTTTGTCAAGTTTAGCACGCCGGTCTGTTTTCCTAGTAATCATTTCATTTAGACGTCAACTTTGTAGTGCATTTTGCTGTTGCTGGTCGTTTTAAAGCTGCGTGCTCTCAATTCTTTCATTTGCTACTGACATTACGTTATGTTACATCTGATTGTGTTGTGAGCTTGAGCTGCTGGTGAGGAGAGGAGCCACTGCTGGCTGATCTATGCTTTAGTCAGTGTGTGTAATGAGAGTGGCGGCAGGATGGGCACGTGATGGGCAGGCCCGCTATGACCATCTTGCATTGGGACCCGGTGCCAACTCGTTACGCCACTTAGAGTGTCATCTCCCATTCCCTTTAAAGCAAGCGCTTGGCGGATTGCTATTATGACGGCGGATTTGCCAGGCGGGAAGTAGGACCAATGTTCAGGCGAGGAGACGGATCTGCATGAAGTGAAAGCGCGCGAGCAGCCCCTCTAGGGACCGAGCAGTACAATGTGTACAAAACACGCAAGCTTCTTGCAAAAATATTTGATTTTAATGAATGGTTAACACCTAACAATAGTAACACCTGCAATAAAGTCCTATAAATGAACTGTAAATGTCATGCAGCTCCACTGCCTGAAGATCCTCAGGCCAGACCCAGTTGGCAGGAGCAGGGGGTAGATGAGGACATGATGACATGTATTTTTTAAGATATATTTAGATGTACACAATTATAATCTTTCACATTGTAATCTTTTTATTTTTAATGGTTTGCATGTGTGTGCGCTGCTGCGCCTCCCTGTGTGTGTCACAAGCAGCATGTATGAGCATCGTGCACCCACCTATAGGTGTGCATTACTAACGTGTCCTTCACCTAACAGAGAGACACCACGTTGACTTTCCACCATGTTTCTGTTGGTCAAAGGTGCAATGGCTTTCAGTGGCCTCAAGATAGAAATACGCCAACAATACGCCTGAACAGGCCTCATGTTCAGACCAACACACCCAAGGACGCACAGAGGAGCGCCAGTGCATTTGCTTTGTAAACCACGTGGGCGCAGGGCGGGAAAACACTCCCAGATAGAGTGTCGGATAGGGCCCATGACCTTCAGGACCGCCTTTTTACAGAGTAAAGTGTTTTCTAAATGTCCTCTTCTGTCCTCTCTCCCCGTCAGTCACTTCCTGTTCCTGTGTATGAGAACGTCTTACCTCTGACCAATCGCTTGGCTCGTGCAGCACAGAGAGAACCAATAGATGAGCAGGATGACCATCACTATGCCACCATAGACGTCTCTCACTCAGAGAACCAGGAAGTGCCTTGCAGTTCAGCGGGCTCCCCTGTCAGATCACATCAGACCGAGCAGGTCCTTTACTCTTTGGCCAACGCTGTCCCTGAGTAAGCACCTCTTGACATTTCTAGAAAGAAAATAAACTTTTCAAAATCTGTGTAAAATCTGCTTTACAGGGTGACTTAAGTTTATAACGTCTCTGTCTTCTTTTCAGGGACGCTGACCAGACCTCAGAGTTGTACAGCACCATCAAATAAACCCTGAAACAACTTATTTTCGATGAAAAGTGATGTAGTGGGTTACATATTAGTGCTATGGATTCATCCTGGTCCAAATCTCCACCTAAATGCAATTTTAAAAAAAACATAGGATATCAATTTGCCCTCTAGAGGTTAAGCGCACGCTACTGCATTAGTTACCTGTCATTGGTCGTTTTGGGTTACCGAGTAACGTCCATCAAACATCCTGGCTGCACCCCCCCAAATCTGATTGGACCGAGTGGGAGTGGCTTGTGCAAGACAGCGACAGCCTGAACAGCTATATAGCCCACCCCTAAATGAAAAAAGAGGGGTGGGGACCAGCTCAAACACTGGGACAAATGATAGTGTCTCATTCATTCACTTTAAGCAGAACAATAGGCGAGTCCCTCTATAGGTTAAACACGTGCTATTGCATGCATAACCTCTGATTGGCTGATCAGGTTGGTTGGTTACCCGGTCACCTGCCGATGTGACACACCTGTCCTCCTTATTGAAGCTGAATAGAAGGGGCCCTGAATGATAAAAGCTGAAACCATTTTTGAAACGTGGGTGAGGGAATTTGGTTCTCCTTTAAAGGCTTGTGGCTTCCCCTCATTCTGGCTCTCTGCTGCTGTCCAGGGCTGCGTTCCAATAGTCCGTCTCCCGCGCTTCACCTCGCTCTTCCTGCTAAATCTCTAGATGTTTTCCTCGATCTGCATTGTACCCGCTGCTCCGATTGCAGAATGCGCACCATCTTGGGCACCGAGAATACATCAGTGTATCCTAACATTGGTTTGTGTTGATCTGCTTTTACACACAAACCTTCATTCATTTAACCTTCATTTAGTTATTTGTTGTGTTATCTTTTGATTGGTGTCAATAAAATGTGATTAACTTCTACTTTTACTGTGTGGTGGTTTCCCTCTATGGTTGCAATTGCCTGAGAAAGTCGTAACTCTTGAATGACACAAAGAATGTGATCTCACCAAGTTATATGTTGAGGTTTGAGTTTTCAAAAAGCTTAGCCAGTAATTAGATGCCAAGTGTCCTCTAATGTCGGCCTGTGAAGCTCATTGGTGGAGTTCAGCCATTGACTGTATAACATAGAGCCAATGAGAGCTCTTAGCCTATTGGTGGAGCCCAACCATAGACTGTATAACATAGAGCCAATGAGAGCTCTTAGCCTATTGGTGGAGCCCAACCATAGACTGTATAACATAGAGCCAATGAGAGCTCTTAGCCTATTGGTGGAGCCCAACCATAGACTGTATAACATAGAGCCAATGAGAGCTCTTAGCCTATTGGTGGACTACTACTACTTAGTGTGGCATGTTGTGCATACATTCACTGGGACAGTGATATAACAGGCAGAAGTTGGTTGGGTTAAAACGATGTGGAAGCAGAGGCAGGTTGGGGTCACAAGGATTTTCAGACCTGAAAAAGGGGTCCTGGACCAAAGAGTTGTGGAGCCGCCGGGGCAGACGATACCATGTGAATAACCACTCCCATTTACTCACCCAGGTGAATAACCACTCCCATTCACTCACCCAGGTGAATAACCACTCCCATTTACTCACCCAGGTGAATAACCACTCCCCTTTACTCACCCAGGTGAATAACCACTCCCATTCACTCACCCAGGTGAATAACCACTCCCATTCACTCACCCAGGTGAATAACCACTCCCATTTACTCACCCAGGTGAATAACCACTCCCATTTACTCACCCAGGTGAATAACTGCTCCCATTGACTAAGTTCAGACCCCAACACCACAGTAGTTGTGTTGTAGGATGCAGGTGGGAACACAGGTCCCTCCACTCTCTCCAGACCTGATGGAGGACAGAGTGGATTCACTTTATTTATAGCGGACATGTATTTCAAATGAATGTCTACTGAATGTATTAAAATAAGTATCACATGATTATCACCAACATAAAACCTGACAACAGCAGGTTGAGGTCTTGGTAGTACAGTGTTCACTAAATGTCTATTGATCCTCTACGGATAATCGGAGGGCATGTTGACAGTGCATTTCTACAGTCTATCAGTTCAACAATGTAATGTCATTTGAAGTGAAAGATTCTCGGTTATAGTTTAGTTTTCAATAAAGGTCTGTTGATCATCTACAGATTAGCAAAGGGAAAAATTATGTTTATTGTGTAGTGCCTGCAGTACCTGCAACCAGACAGCAGAGGGTGCATGTCTGCGCCTGGTTTCTATTTATTATCAGATGTTTAGGCACATTAAACTAATTACCTTCCAGTATACACAAATATCACTATATTTTATCTTTTATCTGCTACACTAAAATAACAAGGATGACAAAGGAAGAAACGCTTCAGGAAGCAGCTGTATTGTGATTGGCCGGAAGGTCAGGTGACGTCACCACACCTGCACATGAACGACAAATCCAAACAATCAGTCTACTGAGGCGGAAGTAGATCATGTAGTTTTAACATGAACTGTACCGTTTTAACGCTTGATTAACACTCATCTGAAAGTGTATCTGCCATAGCAGTGATGGAAGTCAAAGTGAAGCATAAAGTAAGTCAAATTCAATTAACTGTCTGTCGCAGTCCAGTTAAGCCAGTTAATTAAGCAAACAGTTTCATGGAAACTGTCGTCACTAAAGTTGAACCGCCCCGTGTGGCTCAGCAGGGTTAGGGTCACTGTACAACCATTTGGTTTCAGCCAAAGACACAAGTGTTCATTATCAGATGTGCAGTAGGCCTACAGGGTGGTCAATATTACAAATATATCATTAGGATCCATCTCTCTCAACATCCTTCCTCGACTCTTTTCCCCTCACTTCTATCTGTTCAGGTGTGTGTGTGTGTGTGTGTGTGTTGGGTTAATTCATTTGGTTAATTGGATTAATTGTGTGGTTGCCACACCTCCAATTAGGGCTGGGCGATATGGCCAAAATCTTAACCTCATACACACAGAATCAATACACAATAAGAGGTTGACAATGGATCCTCATGGATACGTAATCCAGGAATCCCTGTATTGAGTCTGCAGCTTTGCTAAAACAAGCATGTTAATCGTTGGTGGCTGGTGGGTTAAAACGCTCCCTAGTTATAGTGAGGGCTGGACAGCTTCAGAGGGGCTTTGTAGCCATGATCTCTCAACACCAGTCACACCAAGGCTGCATAATCTATCTGGAGGAACCTAAAGAGCTGCTTACATTACAGGCGCCTGCTGTGTAAGGGAGCAGAGAGGGACTCTTTTTTTGGTTGCTTATTTTCCAAGTCTTGCTCTTTTCTGTTCTCTCTCTTTACAACTTAAATCTGACCTACAGCACCTTTTAATGTACCGCACATTGTGTTGCATTGTGTCGAATGAAATGTGCTTCATACTATAAATAACATTGGCTTGATTGAGGAACTAGCTGATAGCGCGGGACATATATGTTCATCTTGTGCTATGGCTTGGCAGCGAGGTGATGTTGCGCAATCCTTCTGTGTGTTGGTACTCCTGCAGTACATTATCTTTGGGAAGTTGTTTTTATGAGTTTCTAGACAGTGAAGCAGACCGACACGTTGAATTACCGAGCAGGTAGGGGTTAGACAGTACAGAGACAGGTCATTAAGGAGCAGGTAGGGGTTAGACAGTACAGAGACAGGTAATCAAGGAGCAGGTAGGGGTTAGACAGTACAGACAGGTCAACAGTACAGAGACAGGTCATTAAGGAGCAGGTAGGGGTTAGACAGTACAGAGACAGGTCATCAAGGAGCAGGTAGGGGTTAGACAGTACAGAGACAGGTCATTAAGGAGCATGTAGGGCTTAGACAGTACAGAGACAGGTCATTAAGGAGCAGGTAGGGGTTAGACAGTACAGAGACAGGTCATTACGGAGCAGGTAGGAGTTAGAAGTACAGAGACAGGTCATTACGGAGCAGGTAGGGGTTAGAAGTACAGAGACAGGTCATTAAAGAGCAGGCAGGGGTTAGACAGTACAAAGACAGGTCATTAAGGAGCAGGTAGGGGTTAGACAGTACAGACGGGTCATTAAGGAGCAGGTAGGGGTTAGACAGTACAGAGACAAGTCATTAAGGAGCAGGTAGGGGTTAGACAGTGTAAATGACCAGCAGGGGTTTTGGTTTATTGTCATACATGTTCCTGGGTATTCCCAGGTACCCTGGAAGCAGTATAGGGGTATCAGGTGTGGTCATACGCTGCATTTGTTTGTTATGCACACCTGTTTTGATTGCTGTACACACACCAAACTTTGCCAGGGTAGCCACGGGGTTGAGGAGATCACGAGAATGAATGAGTATGGTACATAAAACTATGTTTAGTCATGACGCGATTGTGAGCATGTAAGCATGACTTTAACTGTGGTGTTTGTTTACTATCAGAAGAGACATGAGATGGAGCCGGTACGTGTTGGATTGCAGAGTTTACGCCCTTGGTAGGCGAAGTGAGGTAAATGTTTGGCGTGTTTTTAAATGTGTACGTGGCTACAATGAAGTATTGTTAAATTGTATGATTATTGATGAGTAGCGGGAATATAATTTCATCTTGCTGTGGAGTATTTTAATGTCATTTTGTAAACGCAATCTTTCATGCGTGTGTTTTAGTTTCACTACCTGCTCCTTAGCAGGCTTCCTCGTGACCCTCTAAGTTATCAGATGGTGATTTCAGTCTATGGAAATGTTGGATTGGAAGTCCCTCTTCATATTGGTTCAGACCGATATAATAGACACAACAGAAAACAGACACAACAGACTGTTGTGCAGCAGTGTATGGAAACAAGTTGAATGTACTGTGTGTGTAGTGATGATACCGGCAAGGACTGCAGCCAGGCATTAAAGGGGCACTTGGCAACTTTTTCAACTTAATAAACCCGTCTGGAAATCATTTGGATGGTTAAATGGTCTGTTCCGGTGTTAATGGTGACTATCCCCGCTCCCCCCGGCGCCCCCCGGTGGAAAACCAGCCTTGCAACTTTGGGACTACCGTCCCGGTAAAATGGAAATCGGAAGTATCGCGAGAAGCGAGAACGAGCGAGAAACACGAACTGCTTTACGGCAATTCAACGTAAACACACACGCCCCCCTCAATAACGGTTAATCACGCTGGCTATACATGTCAGCGTTCTATGATACAGTGTATAATGTATTACCCACCTCGGTAGACATCGCACCACACGAAAAAACCCGGCAACAAATGCACATGAGCAGCGGTAGAAAGGGGGAGGAGGGTGCCGCAAGTGAGTTTTGTTTTACGACAGTGTTGTGTAATATACGTCCCAGACCTGTAGGGGGAGCTCGTTGAGAAAACATGCGACCACAAAAGTGAAAACCAGCGAAGAAATGGCTAGAGTTGCCAAGTGCCCCTTTAAACAGCTTAGCGAGGGCTGGGAAACTCCTGCTATACATCCTCACTCTCTGTGAGACGAGCCAGTCGCCAAAAACCTGAGGGTGGAGAGGATTCGGACACCGCCAATAAGTTGGTGCATTGTCTGAAAACACGCTCCCTTCTTCTTATGCAGCCTGCAGCCCCCACCACATCCTCTAATAACACTAGACCAGCCCCCACCACATCCTCTAATAACACTAGACCAGCCCTCTACCACATCCTCTAACAAAACTAGACCAGTATGCACCTCCTACAGCTTCCCTAATTTTTTCATGACATGACTTCAGTTTGTAATATGAAGCAAAAGTCGAATTACCTTACATGGGATCTTGATATAATTATTGTACAGGCCTACTTTAGGCCTATTCAAGGGGGGAGATGAAGAGGAACGTTGGAAGACATTGGTTCTCTCCATATCTACAAGCCACCATAGAAATCTACATAGTTGACTCCAGATGACACCCCCTTTCCAGAACGACAAAACCTGAACATGGGAGACTGGGTGTACATCAAGGCACACAAAAGGAAGCGGGCCGAGCCGCGTCGAACCGGCTCTTCCCAAATAACGTTGCTCACCCCACAGCCCTGAAAGTCCGGGGGAAGAGGTGGCGGCAGGCTCAGGGCCATCATCTTCGAGTTGAGTGACTAAAAGGTCTACCCCTCAGATATTGAGCAGGTCGCATCAGCCCCAGGGGATACCTCACAAACTACGTGGTGGGTGGACTTGGCATATACTGCAATTCGGTTTTCGCTCCAACCATTCAACAGAAACTGCCAATTGTTATTTCCTGGAAAGTGTAAAGTCAAAGTTAGATGCTGGTGGCATAGTGGGCGCTGTATTTCTGGACCTTAAAAAGGCATTTGACACTGTAGACCATCAGGTACTCTTGTCAAAACTTTCCTTCTTTAACTTCTCTACTGAAACTGTTGAATGGATGCGTTCATATTTGGTAAATAGGAAGCAAAGTGTTCGCATTGGCAATACACAGTCAACATATCTCAACTGTAACATAGGAGTTCCTCAGGGATCAATACTGGGCCCCATTCTGTTTAGTTTGTATATAAATGATCTGCCCTCTATATGTCCAACTGTCTCCATACAAATGTACGCTGATGACACAGTTCTGTATATACATACTAAAAACAAACAATTAGCAGCTGAAAAATTAACTGCAGCCATGGTCCATGTACTTGATTGGTTGAGGAACTCATGTTTACACCTCAACACAAACAAAACTGTCTGTATGTTTTTCTCACGCAATTCTACAGATCCTGACACTGACATTCTTATCAAAGGTAACAGTATTCAGGTAGTATCACAATTTAAATATCTTGGAATCACACTAGACTCAAACCTGACATTCAAAAAACATGTTAAAAATGTTGCCAACAAAATCAAATTCAATTTATCTAATTTCAGACACATAAAACCATATTTAAGAACAGACGCAGCTAAACTGTTCATGCATGCTATGATCTTCTCACACATAACGTACTGTTTCACAACCTGGTCACAGACAAATCTGACAACTTTAAAACCCATAGAGTCACTGTACAAACAGACACTTAAAACACTGGACCAAAAACCCAACCGTTACCACCACTGCCATATAGTCCAAAAGTACAATTTATTAAATTTTGACAGCCTTAAACACTTTGCAGATGCTTGTCTCACGTTTAAGATTCTAAACGGACTTGCACCTCCACCACTGACACAATTTATAGGTCGTAGGGACAGTGGTGCCAGAATAACGAGGGCAACTACCAGAGGGGACTGCGAAGTTCCAAACAGACGCAGTGTGTTTGGGAAAACAGTCTTCTCTGTTAGAGCCTCGCATCATTGGAACAGTCTCCCTACTGAAGTAAGAGAGACCTCCAACTATCTCACCTTCAAATGTAACCTTAAGAAGTGGCTTAAAGCAAACCAAATCTGTAATCATGAGTAACATTCAATATTACTAGCTTCTTTTTTCACTGCCCCCTGTACTATGTTTTCGTGTTGTAATGTATGTTGTATGCATGTTTTTACTGTATTGTATGTTTTTGTACGGATCACTTTTATCACTTTGTAAGAGCCTGCTCAGGGACTACAGATGAAAATTAGCTTATGGCTAACTCTGGCCCATTTACATGGAATTTAAAAATGACGTGTTGATTAATGTGCATTGTCCCTGATAAATAAAAAATAAATAAAAAAAATACCCCCCAAACCACTTTGCTCATGGGATTGCATGATTATTGCCGGCACTACTCTCATTACCCCTCTGAATCGCGACCAAAACCCTGTATGTAGACAGCCATCGGGAAAGCGGATTCATCCCGACCGACACGCCGCTAAATTATTAATAACAGGCAACTATGAATGTTTCTAACACATCGTCTCCTCACGTCCTTCGTGTCGACATAATGTGCGCCTCTTTCAGGGCCGACACCCTTGACCCTCTGGTCTCTCTTTCTCTATTCTAGTTACACTTACTTATGTTTAATTAGTTGACATTAGTTAACGTTTGTAGATCATTTTATCTCATAAGTACATGTGCTGCAGAAGTGTAATGGTCTGTCCAGCTGGTGGGGAGCTGGGGAAGGGCCCCAGGGGAGGAGCCTAATCTTTAGGTCCAAATGAGTAACAATGCATAGGTGGATGTGATTGGTTAGTGCATGGAGGAGGAAACCACAAAGGGAGCAAATATAACATGAAGTCTGGACCAAGAATATCAGTTCTTTGCAAACCAACTCGGCCTTTGGTGTTACTTGTTTAAAAGTGATAAAAGTTTTGAAACTTTGTCTTTCTCGATGTCTCTTATTTTGGTAAAGTGTGGTTTATCCACGACACTATCTGTTGCCAACAGCAGTTTGGCCCCACGGCCGTTCCGCAAAAAGATGTCGACATATAGCTATTCCTAGAAGGGCGTGTCTGCCGAGACGGGGAGAGGAGGTGTCGCTCACATGTTTTAAAAAGTATATCTACTCTGTGTTAAAACAGAAGAGTCAGTGTCTTCATGAACCTCCTCCGGTTTGCATGTACGATTGCTCTCTGTAATAAATAATTTTACTATTATACTTTAATTAATACTTTAATTCTTCAAGTGCTACCTTCATCCAAGTAATGCCACCATAATATCCAAGGAAGGAAAAACAAGTGGGACCCATATGCACCCCATTCTGAAGGCAGCACATTTAATAGCATCACTCCTATCAGCACACCTCCTGTGACGGCCGCAAGGCCTTGCCTGTGATAGTTTCCCTGTCTCCCCCAATTAGGACTGATGAGGTGGGCGGGGTTGCCTAGTTTGTGGCCTATATTTGGTTCCTGGTGCCAGCGCTCGGTCGCTTTGCGCTTTGCTCTACACATGCTTGCTGCGTCTGCTGCCGCTGCTTATAGTTTATCTGTTGTTTAATTTAACATGTAACATGCAACATGCATTCACTACATTACCTACACACAACACACGCCCGCACCTCACGTCTGAATGCTGATCACTTCCTGTCTACACCTTAATCTAGTGTTGTTCTCCTTTGTGTTGTGGTTTATCAAATAAACCTAATTATTGTTTAAGCTTATCACGCCTCCATCCTCCCTCATTGTCAGGTTACCCTGCCTAAGCCATGACAATGTGGGGGCTCGTCAAACTAGCCATAAGCCGCATTTTTGTTGATTTGTTTGTTTTCCGACACTCCATTTTATGAATGAATGGACGCATCACGTGAGTAACTCCAGTGATTGATGACGTTGCTTACGGTATTATTGAGCCAAGATCGTTCTTTTTGTGGAGGGCTAGAGGTGTGTGATATTAGTTGGTAAACAGTGGGATAGTAACGTTAAATGTAATTGTCGGGGTAGGGCTGATCATTAGTTGCCTCCGATAGCTGTTCAATCTTAACTTTCTAACGTGGGGATGTGTTTTCGGATGCATCGTTAGTTTTGTTTGTTTACTGGCGAGGGGTTGTTGCTCTTGTGTGGCAAGATAACAATTACAGAGCAAGTTATCCCCAATGAGGACGCCCCGGCGTTTGGGCTTAGGTTCCAGCGACTGCGTCTGGGCTGGTGGTCACCGCCGTGGAAGGAAAGCTGACTTTAGTCGGGATGGCTGGAGCTCCAGCGGTATTGGTGGGCAGATTTTATTTGATTCATCAGATTTTACTGTCACTGGACTGGCCCTGACTCGCACTTGAGGGGGACACAGCCTCTCTGATGGAATCACAGTCTGAAATAAGTTATGATAAATGTGTTCATTTCCTGTATACCTAAAAGCTATTTTTGATGAATACAACTTGTTTTTGTCTGCTTACCAGATAATGCCTCTTCTACTGCACTGGCCCTCACATCTAGTAGGCATGTCTTCATCCACACCTTGGATGGTGCTACAAATAACAGCTGATTCATTTGCTGAAGAGGATGTTGCATGAAATGTTATCAAGTATGCCAAATACAATGACTTTTATATTTCTGAAAACTTTGGCTGCCTTCTGCATCATGCCGAGTCATACTTACTCAGGGACACTGGCTTGACTACTGGACTATGTAAGTTCAAATGAAGTGATGTAAAAACCTCCATTCATTTCACATGGCTGTATCATGTACATACTTAATCACATGTTTCTATTGTCATGGCTTACACCTCTTGAGCATCCAACCTCACTGGAAACAAACATTTGACTTTCTCTGTTAAGGTCTAAAGGATAATCTTTTCTGCATATTTCTCTGAAAATATCAAATAAAATTCAGTTTAGGCTACTAACCATGAACTTATATAGAGCTAGTTCCCTCCTCAACAGTGTAAAGAGGAAGGAAGTGACTGAACATTTTTGTCTACTAACTATCATAAGCAGCGGACTTACCAGTTACCACAGGCTCTATACGACCCACCAGCTCCCTCCTCTACAGTAAGATGCATTTTATTAACTGTAATCATATTGCTTAACTTACAAAGATAACATTCATATATCAAGCACAATAACCAATTCATGTGATGGATTAAAAACATAGAAATAGGCCAAAGTTGTCTTAGTTCAAATGAAAGAGACTTTTTTCAACTGATGTAGTTTTTCTCCCTATAATGTGTCTTTATTTCTGATATCTCTAGAACAGTGTTTTCCAAACTTTTAACAGTCATGTACCCCCTCAGACAGTCTACATCCTACTGAGTACCCCCAGCATTGTGTGTGTGTGTGTGTGTGTGTGTGTGTGTGTGTGTGTGTGTGTGTGTGTGTGTGTGTGTGTGTGTGTGTGTGTGTGTGTGTGTGTGTGTGTGTGTGTGTGTGTGTGTGTGTGTGTGTGTGTGTGTGTGTGTAATGTTTTAATGTTTCACAAGAAGATCTGTGTTCTGGTTGTGTGGGTCTCTTTGTTTTCGGTTTGATAGGTTCCTAAATTTCTGTCTGAGGTTAAATTCATTGTGAAACCATTTGTCATTGTTGTTATGTTTTGGCTTTTCTATTTGAGGCCTTTAGGTTTGCAAGAGAGAGCGAAACGACCATGAGACGAAGCGAGAGAATACTTCCATCACAATAGGCCTCCATCTAGTCACTGTCTTGGGCAAATATAACTAAAAGACAAACTTCAATTTAGTCGATTCAAGGTTACTATTTTTTTTTTCTTATTGTGGCTTTTGCATGGCAGCACCCCTTACTCAAGATGCCTTCCCGTGCGCCTGCATGCACTCAATTACCAAAATAATTGTCATTTAAAAATTAAACCAGTGGGGATCAGATTGTCCAGTTACTATTTATCATGTTTCGATTTTTCTTATTTTTAACATAATTAATGGATTGTGTCGGCGGTATTATGTTAAGGCAACATTGAGAAGTGCGTTCCAGCAAAATGTAACGACCCTGAGCGTTTCACACACTGGGTTATATTGTAGCCTATTTGATATTCTCTGAACATTATCCCATACACATTAGACATTGTGATAATATTATTCTGGTTGGTACACTAGGGTGAATGCATTTACTTTTGGTACTGGTCGGCTATTCAACAGAACTGTTTGGGAAGGTAAATCACAGACTTATTTTGCGTACCCCCTAGATCGATCCACGTACCCCACTTTGACAATAGTGGCTCTAGAACAACACGCTGAAAGAAACAAACTATGAATCTTACAACAGCAGCAAGAGGATTTGTGGCTTTCCTTCTGTCACTACCAGGTTGGTACATTTACATTGTGAATATTGAGTTGAACTGTTTCAATGGGTAACATGACACCCAAGCAACTGTGATGAGGAGAGGGTGAAACCACATGTTGTGAATAGATGTCACATCTAGAGACTCAACCTCTACAACGCTGTGTTTGGTAAAGAAGACCAATAGAGAGAAATGACTTCAGCCTCTTGTAGTCAAAGTTGTGTTGGAAATGTTTTAGATGACAATCTTCTGGTTATTATAATATTTCTCTGTTGCTAGTTAACTCAGAATTACATACAACATTGTTGGGTTTATTCAGTTCCTCTTTAAATTGCAACATTAGGGCTTCCAAGTTTCACTAAAGTTAAGAGTGAGATGACGTGTTTTGGTAGCCTCGCGAGACCAGCCTGATCTCGCGAGCTCCATGATATTCCACTCACAGTTCAGACTGGCATTACACGACGGAGATAATTTGGAGCCGATCACCAAATGATCGTCCAATCGGCGTTGGTTTTGAGGCGGGTTCAAGTGTGACGCAATGAGGAGCGACTCTTCAGTCTAAACAACATGGCGGCTTCCGCGGATGTGATCGAGATGCGCGCAGCTATCGAGCAAGTTTTAGCAGAATTAGAGTTTATTCCTTCTCTAAAATATGAGCAAAAAGCGGCACTGGAGGCTTTTCTCGGAGGAAAATATGCTTTTGCCCTTCTCCCGACTTGTTTACTTGATGAGCTTGCCTTGACACTCTGTTATCACGTCATACGCTTCGTTGATCTGATTGGTTGATTTGGCCCGTCAATCACCAACATAGGCTGATGGTTTATCCAATCAGCAACCAGTATTTTCGCCCCTCCCAAATGCTCTCCAACGGAACGATTCCAGATGGAAATGCTGAGCCAACGCGAATCATTCCATCTGGCAGAGTCAGGTTAGTGTTTTGGGGGCAGAGCGACACATTTTTTTGTGCGTTTTGGCAACGCAGCAATGGATGAAAAACTTCATCCTCAGGACAGACTAGAGTCTAAAAGAAAATTGGGCCCCATTACAGTTTTTTTCAATCGCTAACAAGCGCTTACCCATACTTCAGATACTTTTTCTAAACTCTTAACACAGACTCACACCTACAAAACACAATTGGCCAAATGGATAATTTTCTTCTCAAAAACACATTTTGTTAAATATATACTAACTCTTCATGTCAAAATAGAACACATCTTTCTCTGCACACACTAACTTTACCAAAACACTGGAAATCTGACTCAAAATGAAATTATTCTGTCAAAGAATAACACTTGTTTTCACTTCACAAGGTACATGCAGTCAATCAAAGTACACCAGGTTTCAAAATACTGGCTATTGTTGACATTACAAAAACTGCATAGACTTCTATGTTTCAGTTTTACAGGTATTTGCAAGCAAAACATGCAATCCACTGTTTTTACACTAAATTTCTTGGTTGGGAACTGTATTTCCACATGTAATGTTTACATTCAAAAGCATTCCAGTAAAAAGCAAATCTTTTATTTTTCCTTTACTGTTTACTACAGGAGGTACAGTAGAAATACTGTTTACAATATGATAGAACAGAAAAAGTTTTACAGTATTGCTTACAGTGAACAAAATATCCATGAAACACACAAGAGCATTCTGAACAAAAAACAACAGCAAAAAGCCCAGACAAAAAGGGGGGGAACTAAAAAAAGCACAAAATTACTGTATCTAATCTCTGCGATCTTCAGGGTTAGGCCACATGTTTTCATCAACATCGCATCTGATATTATCCAAGCGATGCACCTGGGATAAAACCGCTTGGTATGTCTGATCCACACTTGGCAATCATCAACTGTGATGTCCCTGCAGCCAGCATCCATGGCTTCAAGGAGGGACATCTGGTCATGTGGCTGATGGTCATAAACCTTCCACCACCACGCATTCTTACACCTTTACCTTGCCCTCTCCTTGGGCCTGCTCTTCTCCCTGGCCCTGCTCCTCTCACTGCACCTGCTCCTCTCACTGCTGCTGCACCTCTCGCTGCATCTCTCACTGGGCCTGCTCCTCTCACTGCTGCTGCACCTCTCGCTGCATCTCTCACTGGGCCTGCTCCTCTCACTGCTGCTGCACCTCTCGCTGCATCTCTCACTGGGCCTGCTCCTCTCACTGCTGCTGCACCTCTCGCTGCACCTCTCCCTGGCCCTGCTCCTCTCACTGCTGCTGCACCTCTCACTGCATCTCTCCCTGGCCCTGCTCCTCTCACTGCTCCTGCACCTCTTACTGCATCTCTCCCTGGCCCTGCACCTCTCACTGCACCTCTCCCTGGGCCTGCTCTTCTCCCTGGCCCTGCTCCTATCACTGCTCCTCTCACTGCTCCTGCTCCTCTCACTGGGCCTGCTCTTCTCCCTGGACCCCTTGCTGTTACTCTTCCTCGTCCAGACATTACAGTGTTTGTCTTTTTCTGTTTCTGTTTCCAAAAACATCACTCCTCAAAGTCCTCCTTTTAACCCCTGCCACTGAAGCCAGACTGGAATCAGCTGTGGTTGGCCAAATTTACCCAACATAATTCAGCTGCGTGTCAATTATTCAATTGTTTGTTTATTATCAGCTGAGATATATTGTTTTGGAACTGATATCATTGCAGAAGCTGAGGTTTTTATACTGTATCTAAGGTTTGGAATGTTGTTTTTGCTATTGTGGGATGTTGTGTGTTAACATTCGTAAATAATACACAAACAATCCATAGTTTTGTTGGGAGGTATAGCTTGTCTGTTAAGGAAATGTGTTTGACTGCATATTGTGTGGAAACAACATGAAATGTGTGAATGGTATGGCCACAAAAACCGATGCTGTGCTAATTGTGTTTAGAGTTTTGAAAATGTGACAACTGATTGGACAAACGCTTGTTAGCGATTGAAAAAAACTGTAATAGGGCATGGGGTTATGGATTGATTCAAGTCAGCCCCTTGGTCAGCTGTGTGTGTTTGTTTCGGTTTACATACGGTGCTCCATGTTGTACATGTTTGTGGCAGATTTGGATGCCTTGATTACAGAGGAAGGGAACATGGTGGCTGAAGGCCATCTTCACCGTCATGATGGATGAAAGGGTCCATCAAGAGTCAAAGTGTTTCCGGTGTTGGTTTTGTTCAGCCCCACCACTCGTTCAGCATCAGCATGTGATTTTGTTTATCTGTATTTTATTCTAGAATGAGTATATATATATATATATATATATATATATATATATATATAATTTAAAAAAAGAAATGTACTCATTTTGGGATTCTCAGCATGAGAAATACGAGGTGTGGTGTGTGAACTTGTTTATGTGTGAGTCTCATGGTCAAAGCGTGAGACTTGGCAGCTCTGGGCAACAGTCTGACTTATAGTCAGAAGCCAACATTGGTCTCCTGCCTTTAATTTTAGATTAGCTTATGTTCTCGATACCTTGATGAGATATGAGATGATCTCCATGCTGAAACAGCTAGCTCTATCGCTAGCTATAGCACTAGCTGTATCATGTTGGTGTCACATGATGTTCTTGAATGTTCCTCTCACAGCTCAGTGGTCAGCAGGTATCTGTAGTTTCCAGCTCCACCCAACAGCCTCCATCTCTTCATGTATCTTGTGATCATGCATTTCATCAGCTGAACCTCTGTGTCTTGTTCATTCTCAATGAGATGTGTTTGTTTTTTACAGCGCTACAGGGTAATGATGACTGGACAGTTACTTGCACATCTAGTAATGTCTGCTCTTTAAGAGGATCAACGGTTGACATCAGCTGTACCTTTAAATACCCTGAGAAACAACATGACCTCTCTACCACAGTCCTGGAAACACTGTGGTTTACTAAAGAAGACAGAAACCAGACACCAGTTGACCTTCTAAGTGATGCAGACTATACAGGTCGTGTTGAATCCAGCTGTGGAGAGATCAGCTGTATCGGGTCCAGCTGTAATAGAAATTGTACTCTGAGTATCAGAGACCTGAGACAGAGTGACTCTGCTGTCTACAACTTTAGGTTCAAAACAAACCAACCAGGTGGGGAACATACTGCTAACCCTGGAGTGGCTTTAAATGTGACAGGTATGCTTTGATGACTAATGTCTATTCAACATTGTGTGTGTGTGTGTGCTTTTTGTGTCTATTTAATCAGAATTATGTTGTATTAAATTTGTCATTTGTTCTCCAATCCAGATCTCCACGTGAAAGTGTCTCCTTGGGGCAACAATGCAAATCTGGAATGTGACAGCATGTGTGCTAACGCTACCTACATCTGGTACAGGAATGGACAGCGTGTAGAAAAGCCCTCCTGGGTCGACATTTACTCTGAAGCCAGCTATTCATGTGCTGTTGAAGGATACGAACGTCTCCAGTCTCCTTCAGTGTGTAAGTCAACTCCACAGTACGCTGACATGAGGTCAGATGGAATCGACCTTTAGTGTAAAGAATTACATTTTACTATTTCAGTCTGAATGAAGGATCAAGCGGTCCATGTGTAGAAAGATACTACCTAAGACGCTTTTATCCAAAGTGTCTTACAATACCGTGAGCGCATACATTTTTAGCATGGGTGGTCCCAGTGGGAATCGAACCCCTAACCCTGGCAATGTTAATGCCTTGCTCTAGCGGTTGAGATGGTCAGGACCATTTCATCCCCTCTCTGTGAAAATGATCAGCGGTCAACATGAGGAGGATAGACAGGCACAGAGGGGGGGGGGGGGGGGTGAGATGCATGAGGGGTGCAGTGTGTGTATTAGTGGAGGAAGTATATTTATACGAGTAGTCTTACTTAGTATGCATTGCCTGGATGGACATCTACATGTTGTATGTTGAATGGGATGTCCTGTATTGTTTTGTTGTTGGTAAGCCCTTGCTCCACAAAACGATTCTCCCACGGGAGACAATAAAACTAACCTTGACCTATTCTGTCACGTGTGTGACGAGCCGCTCTCTATAGGACCCAGTTATCTAGCAACATCTGCTGTAGGGAAATAAAGTTGCTCTAAATATTAGAAAGAATAAAGGAGGTACTTTTTTATTCTTTTTTGATAGATAATACCCCACCAGTAGTATGTTCTTCCACTCCCACCATATTTCTGCTGTATAAACTACAGCTATAATGGCGCTATTTCTGAAATACTTCTCAGGTATCCAAGGAAACAGCTGCAATAGAGTGTCCTACCCCACCAGAACCATGTGTGTCCTGCAAGGAACATCAGTGGACATCTCCTGCACATACAGTCATCCTTCAAATCAACCACTCAATTATAAATACTGGTTTAAATGGAGAGCTAACCAAGAGCCCAGTGACCTCCAGGCAGACTCTGAATATGAAGGTCGTGCTGAGTACCCTGTAGAAGAGACGGGACGCTCCACTCTGAGAATCACTGACCTCAGAGACACAGATACAGCAGAGTACCGCTTCACATTTAAAACACGTAAACATGAATGGAAAGGTAGTTTACATGGTACAACTCTGACCGTCACAGGTACTATTACCATTTATTTTCATATTTTTAGTATGAATAATGTGACTGACTGTATGAATGTACAGCGGTTCAACTATTAATATCACAACCTCACTTCCTTATTCAGGCCTGAGCGTGGAGGTGACTCCTGTTGCCATGGTGACAGAGGGACAGAGAGTGACATTGACCTGTATCACCAGTTGTCCTCTGGCTGATAAGCCCTCCTACATCTGGCACCAGAACAACGGTTCTGTGAACGGGTCGGAGAACCCAGAGAACCAGCTGGTTCTGGACCCTGTCGGTCCTCAGCATGCCGGGAGCTACTCTTGCTCCGTCAGAAACTACCCACACCTCCGCTCTCCTGAGGAGACGCTCACCGTTCAATGTACCATGAGTATCCTACATCATACTTCATCTGATTGGCTCAATCTGCCTAGCCTCGTGAGACCACCCTGATCTCCTGATCTCCAGTTCATGACTGGCTGGGCAGTAATTCATTTCCAAATATGGGAACGGCCCTATGTTGTTTTAAAAAACTCAGACAACCAATCAGATGAAACAACTTATAATGAGTAAAAGTCTGCTCTAACACTGATTGGTTCATCCACTTATTGGGTTTAGAAAGTGGGTTTCATCAGGAGCGAAGCCAGACTGATCTTCAGAGAAACTGACATGTGATCAGGATGGTCTCAGGCTACAATCTGCCAGTGATGTCACTTGACAGCAGTAACCTTGTTGAGCCAGAGGTGGTGCTGTCACTGCAGTTAGATTCATGTTTTTGGTTACTCTTTAAAGATAAACTGGATTGAATATAAGGCTTGAAGGCTTGGGTGTACACTTAACTAAATGTTATTAATACACATTTTAACAACTAATTAAATGTATCTGTCAACAGACGCTCCAAATACGCCCTCAGTGAGCGTGAGTCCCTCTGGTGAAATAGCGGAGGGCAGTTCAGTGACTCTGAGCTGCAGCAGTGATGCTAACCCAGCAGCTAACTACACCTGGTTCAAGGAACATGACGACTCAGTGGGAGAATCAGGACAGAACTACACCATCACTAATATCACATCTGAGCTTGGAGGACATTATTACTGCCAAGCTCATAATGCAATTGGACATCATAATTCCACCTTGTTGTTCATTAATGTGACAGGTAATTGTTACTTTAAAAAAACTTACAACCAAACACTCGAACCAAACACAACTTCAGTAACAGCACCATCTATGGTTAGACATTGAATTTCTGATTGGCTCAAATCATGTGTTGCCACTTTTATTAACTTTGGTGCTGTAGGAGCACACCCTAGTTGTATGTCTAAGTTTCATTTGAGTATCCATAATATTATTCATCAATTAGAGATGTTTCAGTTGCATTTTACATTTCTTATGAACTTAAACAGATGTCTTCATCATAATACATTACTTCTGATGCTGATGTTTTGGTTCCCTTCTCATGGTAAATTCACATGAATGAAGCGTTAAATCACTGTTTTCCAGACCAATCATCATCACTGACAACTGTAGCTGTAAGAACCGTTGCTGTCTTACTGGTCACCATGGTCATCTTCCTCCTCATCTTCCTCTGGATGAGGTGAGTCTCTCTCTCTCTCTCTCTCTCTCTCTCTCTCTCTCTCTCTCTCTCTCTCTCTCTCTCTCTCTCTCTCTCTCTCTCTCTCTCTCTCTCTCTCTCTCTCTCTCTCTGCTTAATGTCTCTCTGCTTAATGTCTCTGTTGTCTCCACCAGAATAAAGAGGGCTTCCAGAAAAGCCTGTGGCCAGCGAGGAAGGCCAGATACCGGGGAGGGGGTGAGAGACAGGAAGACATTTCTGACTAACCCATCCTTTACTAAGACACACAGTGGACATTTCTAGACATTTCTTTAGCTGTTTCTGTTATTCTAGCCTTGTCACAAGGAGACCTTTCTGCCAATATTTTTAATTTATATTATGAATATAATAATAGAACTGAGCTTTAAAGAGGAACCATCAACCTCAGCTATGTTCTCTTATTAAAGACTCTGACAACCAGTCCAAAAATATAAAATATAATGCATGTTAAAGTGTGTTATTGTGCATATACCAAAATGTGAGTACAAATAAATGTTCATACATATTAGAAATGTTTTTTTTTAAATGCTGTTTTGCTGTTTGCACTGTGATCAGGACAGTGTGGGAGTGGCACGCTTGATTGACATCTACCTAGCCCCGCCTCTTTCAAATAATGTTAATACGAACCCAAATATTACATGAACACATCGTCGGAGAAGTATACAAATGTCCATATTTGCATTGCAATCATAAGTCATTAATAGCAAGAGACACACTATGAATCATTACAATTGAATTGGTGATAGTGATCAACCTTCACCTGAAATGTTTGCTTTGTCATCCTGAAATGCGAAGCAAACGTTGGATGACTATAATAAGTCCAATTTGGAGACCACAAAACCCGGACCAATAGTCAAATTTTTCTAGATTTCTCTTCTGTGAGATCAAGAGTGAGATCTAGGGTGACGTCTAGAGGACAAACTGGGAGCTGCAGACTTCTGCCAGTGAGCAGAATGAGAAGATGGAGTAATGGAAGTAATGACGTCTAATCCAAGCCAATTAATATGCTGTTGATTTGTCAACATTTAAGAACCAGCTCTACTGTTGGAGGGAATCTAGCAGTGATTAGAAAGAGGAATATGTTTAAGGAAGGAGACTCTTGAAGTGAAGCCTACAGCAGCCTGCATGGTGGGACCACAAGTCACCACCAGGGGTCTCTACATGAACCAGAAACACATGACCTTCAGGACCGCCTTTTAACACAGTAAAGTGTTTTCTAAATGTCCTCTTCTGTCCTCTCTCCCCTTCAGTCACTTCCTGATCCTGAGTATGATGACATCTTACATCTGACCAATCGCTTGAGTCCTGCAGCACAGAGAAAACCAATAGAAGAACAGGATGACATTTACAATGCCACCATCCACATCTCTCACTCAGAGGACCAGGAAGTGCCTCACTGTTGGGCTGACTCCCCTGACCAATCAGATCATACAAAGCAGGTCCTTCACCGTGTTCAACTTTAAAAGACCCAACACTGTCCCTGAGTACGCCTCTTACTTTCTAAAATCTGTGTAAAATCTGCTTTCCAGGGTGACTCAAGTTCATAACATCTCTGTCTTCTTTTCAGGAATGCTAACCAGACCTCAGAGTTGTACAGCACCATCAAATAAACCCTGAAACAACTTAATTTAGATGAAAGGTGATGTAGTGGGTTACATAGTAGTGCTATGGATTCATCCTGGCCCAAATCTCCACTTAAAGGACAATACCGGTCTGGGTGACCAAACCATCGTAACCGTCTCTCCTTGCTTCACTAAAACATCTGTTACCAATATAATTTGTCAAAATTACTTCACTGCACCAATTCTGCCAAAGAGCAATTAACGTGCGTGCACCTGCCATGAATGTGAACAAAGGCGATATAGCATTTTACTATTTTTTAAAACAACGTATGTCGGTCAGTGGACAACATAACAGTGAATCGTCATACAAGTATTTGACCAAATGTCACCAAAGTGCTGTATTGGTGTTGTTAACATTAGTGGATGGCGTGTTCACGTGAAATGCTCTTATACAGAATCGGCAGAACAAAGTGATTTTGACAAATTGTATTGAAATCGGATGTTTTAGTGGAGTCAGGGGAGACGGTTATAATGGTGTGATCACCCTGACCGGTATTATTCTTTAAATGCTCATGCCTGACCAAAGTTTTAAAAATGTACAATAGCATGCTACTGCGTTAGTTACCTGTCATTGGCCTATTGGGTTACCGGGTAACGTCAATCAAACATCCTGGCTGCACCCCCCCAAATCTGATTGTAGTGAGTGGGAATGGCTTGTGCAAGACAGCGAAAGCCTGAACAGCTATATAGCCCACCCCTAAATGTTAAGCAGCACAATAGGTGAGTCCCTCTATAGGTTAAACACGTGCTATTGCATGCATAACCTCTGATTGGCTGATCAGGTTGGTTGGTTACCCGGTCACCTGCCGATGTGACACACCTGTCCTCCTCCTTATTGAAGCTGAATGGAAGGGGCCCTGAATGATAAAAGCTGAAACCATTTTTGAATAGTGGGTGAGGGGGTTTGGTTCTCCTTTAAAGGCTTGTGGCTTCCCCTCATTCTGGCTCTCTGCTGCTGTCCAGGGCTGCGTTCCAATAGTCCGTCTCCCGCGCTTCACCTCGCTCTTCCTGCTAAATCTCTAGATGTTTTCCTCGATCTGCATTATACCCGCTGCTCCAGTTGCAGAATGCGCACCGTCTTGGGCAGCGAGGATACATCAGTGTATCCTAACATTGGTTTGTGTTGATCTGCTTTTACACACAAACCTTAATTCATTTAACCTTAATTTAGTTATTTGTTGTGTTATCTTTTGATTGGTGTCAATAAAATGTGATTAACTACTACTTTTACTGTGTGGGTGGTTTCCCTCTATGGTTGCGATTGCCTGAGAAACTCGTAACTCTGAAGTGACATAAAGATGTGCAGCAGTGTATGGAAACAAGTTAAATGTACTGTGTGCGTAGTGATGATACCGGCGAGGACTGCAGCCAGGCATTAAACAGCTTAGCGAGGGCTGTGAAACTCCTGCTATACCTCCTCACTCTCTGTGAGACGAGCCAGTCGCCAAAAACCTGAGGGTGGAGAGGATTTGGACACCGCCAATAAGTTGGTGCGTTGTCTGAAAACACGCTCCCTTCTTCTTATGCAGCCTGCAGCCCCCACCACATCCTCTAACAACACTAGACCAGCCCCCACCACATCCTCTAACAACACTAGACCAGTCCCCACCACATCCTCTAACAACACTAGACCAGTACGCACCTCCTACAGCTTACCTATTTTTTTCAGTTTGTAATATGAAGCATAGTCGGATGACCTTATTTGGGATCTTGATATAATTATTGTATAGGCCTACTTTAGGCCTATCAGACGAATGAATCAGACGAATCAGGCCAGTAGTAAGCTAGCTAGCAGCAGTGGCTCTATAGCGCCAGCAGTCCAGTAAATGTATTCATGAAAAGCACACAGAGTTGGCAATTATAGATAGGTTTTTATTTAATGTAATGTTTATATCATGTAAAAGCCTGATAACCCCTTGATTCTTGTACTCTCAAATCAATCATCAACTGTCATCGTCAGTAGGAAGCCAGCGAAGTCTAGTCAACGTAAAAGCTGCACTGTTAGACTAAGTATGGTAGTTGACAGCACATTAACAGGTTTTATTTGAATGCACATTCTTATCTTGCAACCTGTAATAACCAGTATAAGTAGGTGCGTACCCCCCCCCAAGTGTGGATATTATCAAGATTTATATGCTCGACAGCCGTAGGGCGACAACACAAGTTATAACTTGTATATCGATTCCATATCGGTTCATTTGACCAGGTTAGGTGGTGATTTTGTATAAAACGGTTGACTAAATGGACGCAAATGCCACCAACCTTGGTCACCTGGCCATTAAAGCAACTTGACTTGACTTTCTATCTTGCATTTGACGCCCAGTAGTGCTCAGATTCAGTGGAAATGTGGTTAGGGTTAGGGTTCATACCAACTGTGTACAGAGGAAGGAAGTGATCTAACTATCATAAGCAGCAGACTTACCAGTTCCCACAGACTCTATATGACCAACCAGCTCCCTCCTCTACAGTAAGATGCATTTTATTAATTTAAATTTTATTGCTTAACTTACAAACATAACATTCATATATCAAGCACAATAACCAATTCATGTGATAGAGATTAATACTAAAAACATAGAAATAGGCCAAAGTTGTCTCAGTTAAAATGAAATACTTTTTTCAGATAATGTAGTTTTTCTCCCTATAATGTTTCATTATTTCTGATATCTCTAGAACAGCACGCTGAGAGAAACAAACTATGAATCTTACAACAGCAGCAAGAGGATTTGTGGCTTTCCTTCTGTCACTACCAGGTTGGTACATTTACATTGTGAACATTGAGTTGAACTGTTTCAATGGGTAACATGACACCCAAGCAACTGGGATGAGGAGAGGGTGAAACCGCATGTTGTGAATAGATGTGACATCTAGAGACTCAACCTCTACAACGCTGTGTTTGGTAAAGAAGACCAATAGAGGAGAGAAATGACTACAGCCTCTTGTAGTCAAAGTTGAGTTGGAAATGTTTTAGATGACAATACGTGGTTATTATAATATTTCTCTGTTGCTAGGTAACTCAGAATTACATAAAACATTGATGGGTTTATTCAGTTCCTCTTTAAAGTGCAACAGCAGGGCTGCCAATTTCACCAAAAGTTCAGAATGAGATGACGTGTTTTGGGGGCAGAGCGACCCAATATTTTGTGCGTTTTGGCAGCGGCGGCCCCTCTCCCCCACCCAATTATTTTTGCAACTTAAACACCAGTTTCCAGAAATGTTACATATTGGTCATAATTGACCAGCACAAGTAGACATGAAAACAATTGGAAAATCCCCCCCCCCACAAAAAACCTTCAGAGTTACACTCAAACCTTTGAACCTTTGCTATTTATTAAATATTTAAAATTGACATTAAATAAACATAGAACTATGAAAATGTATAGGCTATATTAAGTAATATATCAACAACAGCATTACAATATAATAAAATAAAAACAACTGCAGGCTCCAAAGATGAACAAAAATAATTATGCACATGAATATGTATAATACATAATAAAATATAAAGAAAGAAGCCTTAGCAATAAGGCGCATTAAAATGTGCCTTCGAATCCGTCCATTTTCCTGTTTCCTCTTTGGCGCGCTCAACTGAAAAAAAAAGTGGTGTGCGACACGACGCGACCGGGCTTAAATCCTCGCGCACTGGCGAGATCTACGTCATTTTGACGTCACCAGGTCGCGAACGGCAGGTATACATGAGCCTCGAGTGTTGGCAACCACATCTAATCCAATTGTTAGGTAACCTAGCCTAGGTTGCTGACGTTAGCTATGAGCATCATCAATGAAATTAGACCTATAAAACACGGACTTACCAGAAAGGGATGCAGGGCGTCATCTCTCCGTTTCCTCTTCTTTCGTTTTACAGCGCCAGATTCATGTGGTCTCTTACTTGCCATAATGCCTCAGCCTCAACATTCAGATTAATAAAGCAGGCTAAATAAGCAGGCTAAATATGACCACTTCAGGCACAAGGCTACAGAGCGAACTCCAATGCGAAAAGACGAGAGTCACGAGAACTTTGAAGCCTGTACCATTTCAGGGAAGCGGGGGGAACTATTTTTATATATTAGGTAAAAACATCTAATTTGCCCGAATTGAGGCTAAAGAATTGCTAAACAACAACGGTGGGCATGTTAATAACTCATTTATATATTTTTTGCAAAATAAAAATGTAATAATTTTCATGACATTTTTTTTCAACCATAATTTTGGGGGCCCCCGCCAGGTACTTGGGGCCCTACGCGCTATGGCGCAACGGCGGCCCTGTCCATGCTAAAACAGCTAGCTCTATCGCTAGCTGTAGCGCTAGCTGTAGCGCTAGCTGTATCATGTTGGTGTCACATGATGTTCTTGAATGTTCCTCTCACAGCTCAGTGGTCAGCAGGTATCTGTAGTTTCCAGCTCCACCCAACAGCCTCCATCTCTTCATGTATCTTGTGATCATGCATTTCATCAGCTGAACCTCTGTGTCCTGTTCATTCTCAATGAGATGTGTTTGTTTTTTACAGCCCTACAGGGTAATGATGACTGGACAGTCACTTACACATCTAGTAATGTCTGCTCTTTAAGAGGATCAACGGTTGACATCAGCTGTACCTTTAAATACCCTGAGAAACAACATGACCTCTCTACCACAGTCCTGGAAACACTGTGGTTTACTAAAGAAGACAGAAACCACAAACCAGTTGATCTTCTAAGTGATGCAGACTATACAGGTCGTGTTGAATCCAGCTGTGGAGAGATCAGCTGTATCGGGTCCAGCTGTAATAGAAAGTGTACTCTGAGTATCAGAGACCTGAGACAGAGTGACTCTGCTGTCTACAACTTTAGGTTCAAAACAAACCAACCAGGTGGGGAACATACTGCTAACCCTGGAGTGGCTTTAACTGTGACAGGTACGCTTTGATGACTAATGTCTATTCAATGTGTGTGTGTGTGTGTGTGTGTGTGTGTGTGCAACCCAGTCGCCAATAGCATACGTTGACAGTGTACGTTTTCGTGAACACTGGATTACGTCGCATTTCACCGTAAAATAGCGTGTTGTACCAACAGTATCCACGCGTGGCGCTGTGGAGCGCTGTGCCCGTTTTTCAAGAGAGAAAGTATAACCTGAACATATTTTGGTCATATTATAGGGAGATTGATGTTGTAAAAATATAAATATAGGCTACATTTCATTTCAAGTGTTTTTTAGACGTGTTTCCAGCTGCTTTGTTTGTCCATGAATTGGATAAACATGAATTGTTTGGAGTTCACATTGTGGGACATACATTGTGGTGTGGGACAATAATAGTTGTTGTTTTTTTTTAAACAAACTTTATTGTCAACACTATTATGACATTACAACATAAACAATAGGACAGTAAGGACAGTACTTCCGGCTAACCTAACACTAACCTAACACTAACATAACCCTAACCTTAACACTAACCTAACTGTTAGTGTTAGGTTAGTGTTAGTGTTAGGTTAGGGTTAGTGTTAGGGTTAGGTTAGGGTTAGGTTAGTGTTAGGTTAGGGTTAGTGTTAGGTTAGGGTTAGTGTTAGGGTTAGGTTAGTGTTAGTGTTAGGTTAGGGTTAGTGTTAGGGTTAGGTTAGGGTTAGGTTAGTGTTAGGTTAAGGTTAGTGTTAGGTTAGGGTTAGGTTAATGTTAGGTTAGGTTAGTGTTCGGTTAGTGTTAGGTTAGGGTTAGGTTAGTGTTAGGTTACTGTTAGGGTTAGGTTAGTGTTGGTTAGGGTTAGTGTTAGGTTAGTGTTAGGTTAGTGTTTTAAAAAAATATATTTTTAGTCTTACTTTTTGCTAAGCGACTAATGAAAAGTAGGTCGACTAAACCTCTTCCGGTCAACTAATGGTTAGTCGACTATTAGGGGGCAGCCCTAATACATGCAATAAAAACACGTAAAAACTACACACTAAAATCTGAAATATTGTAGATTAAAAACACACTGGGAGCTAAAAAGACACAATAAAATATTCCTTTACCCATGTGACATGTGTGCTTTTTTGTGTCTATTTAATCAGAATTATGTTGTATTACATTTGTGTCATTTGTTCTCTGACCCAGATCTCCAGGTGAAAGTGTCTCCTCGGGACAACAGGACTAGAAATCTGGAATGTGACAGCATGTGTGCTAATGCTGCCATCAGCTGGTACAGGAATGGACAGCGTGCAGCACAAGGAAGGTCCTACTGGGTCTACATTAACTCTATTAACAGCTATTCATGTGCTGTTGAAGGATACGAACGTCTCCACTCTCCTTCAGTGTGTAAGTCAACTCCACAGTACGCTGACATGAGGCCAGATGGAATCGACCTTTAGTGTAAAGAATTACATTTTACTATTTCAGTCTGAATGAAGGATCAAGCGGTCCATGTGTAGAAAGATGCTACCTAAGATGCTTTTATCCAAAGCGTCTTACAATACCGTGAGTGCATACATTTTTAGCATGGGTGGTCCCAGTGGGAATCGAACCCCTAACTAGGGCTGAACGATTTTGGAAAATAATCTAATTGCGATTTTTTTTCCCCCTCAATATTGCGATTGCGATTTAATATGCAATTATTTTTTCAAGGTCCTCTTCTCATGTATTTTTCAACGAACACAAGCAATAAATCAATCTGTTTCATAATAAACAATATCAGATTTATTTAAAGCGCAGATTACAACAATAAAGCAAACAAATCTGTGGCTTTACCTCTTCAACATGTCTAACTTTTTACGTTTCATGAAACATGATATGTAAACGTGGACTGCACTTCTTAAACACTGTCTGAACTTAACAGGACAGTCTATAAATAAATGAATAAAATATACAGTCAGAAATAAATATTAAAAAAATAAAGCTGAAAGTTGAAAAACAAACAGCGGTAAAAGCTAGCGTGTGTGTCCGGGAGAGGGTTACTTTCATCGGACACATTACTCTGAAGCCCCGGTGACAGTCTGGAAGTGCGGATTAATAAATTAAATAAATTTAAAAAACAACTTTCAGCTGTGTGCTCTTCTGACGAGCCTGAGGCCATTGTGCAGCAGGTTAAAGCGCAGCGTCTCTCCCTGCCTGCTCTGCTTTGCTCCGCTCGGCTCACTCGCAAGTCACGTGACCAATCAAATCGCAGCCTTTGCGGTTATAAAATCGCGTTTTGTCATATCGCGATATTATCGCAAATGCAATTAATCGTTCAGCCCTACCCCTAACCCTGCCAATGTTAATGCCTTGCTCTACCGGTTGAGATGGTCAGGACCATTTCATCCCCTCTCTGTGAAAATGATCACCGGTCAACATGAGGAAAGACAGGCACAGAGGGGGGTGGGGGGGTGGGGGGTGAGATGCATGAGGGGTGCAGTGTGTATTAGTGGAGGTAGTATATTTATATGAGTAGTCTTACTTAGTATGCATTGCCTGGATGGACATCTACAAGTTGTATGTTGAATGGGATGTCCTGTATTGTTTTGTTGTTGGTAAGCCCTTGCTCCACAAAACGATTCTCCCACGGGAGACAATAAAACTAACCTTGACCTATTCTGTCACGTGTGTGACGAGCCGCTCTCTAGCAGCTTAAATTAAAAAAACAAAAGAAAATAACTAACAATAATAAAAACTTGACACAGAACGCTTCATTAGAAACGGACACAGGAAGTGTTTTAAATAATTATGTTTTATTCATGTCTGTCACATATTCTACAGATAGACATTGAAACTGTATTTTAGCGAGACTCTGTTTTATAGTAACGTTTAACTTCCTATTGTAACGTTTAACTTCCTATAGTAACGTTTAACTTCCTATATAACGTTTAAATTCCTATAGTAACGTTTAACTTCCTATTGTAACGTTTAACTTCCTATAGTAACGTTTAACTTCCTATAGTAACGTTTAACTTCCTATAGTAACGTTTAACTTCCTATAGTAATGTTTAACTTCCTATATGTTTAACTTCCTATAGCAACGTTTAACTTCCTATAGTAACGTTTAACTTCCTATAGTAACGTTTAACTTCCGATAGTAATGTTTAACTTCCTATAGTAATGTTTAACTTCCTATATAATGTTTAACTTCCTATAGTAATGTTTAACTTCCTATAGTAACGTTTAACTTCCTATTGTAACGTTTAACTTCCTATAGTAATGTTTAACTTCCTATAGTAACGTTTAGGGCTGCAACGATTCATCGAGTTACTCGATTAACTCGATTATGAAAATTCCTCGAGGCAAAACATCTGCCTCGAAGCCTCGTTAAATTCCTATGACGCGCCTATGTGCAGGGATCTGATTGTTCCACACGGACCGTTGTTCAGGAAGCACACCAGCGTGTCCCCCCGTCGGCCGTAGGTCCGCGGTGTGTTACTATTGCGCGCACCCCCCCGTCGGCCGTAGGTCCGCGGTGTGTTGCGCGCACCCCCGCCCCCCCCGTTGGCCGTAGGTCTGCGGTGTGTTACTATTGCGCGCACCCCCCCCCCCCCCCCCCCCCCCCCGTCGGCCGTAGGTCCGCGGTGTGTTACTATTGCGCGCACCCCCCCCCCCCCCCCTTCGGCCGTAGGTCCGCGGTGTGTTACTATTGCGCGCACCCCCCCCCCCCACCCTCCGTCGGCCCCCCCCCCCCCTTCGGCCGTTGGTCCGCGGTGTGTTACTATTGCGCGCACCCCCCCTCCCCACCCCCCCCCCCTCCGTCGGCCCCCCCCCCCCGTCGGCCGTAGGTCCGCGGTGTGTTACTATTGCGCGCACCCCGCCCCCCCTTCGGTCGTAGGTCCGCGGTGTGTTACTATTGCGCGCACCCCGCCCCCCTTCGGTCGTAGGTCCGCGGTGTGTTACTATTGCGCGCACCCCCCCCCACCGCCTTCGGTCGTAGGTCCGCGGTGTGTTACTATTGCGCGCAGCTCCCCCCACCCCCCGTCGGTCGTAGGTCCTTGTTGTGCATATTAATAAATGAAATTGCTTTTCCTCTTTTTCTCCCTCTCTCCCTCTTTTTCTCCCTCTCAGCACTTCCCAAAAGAGCATTTTTTTAGAAATGCTTGATCATTTTACAGCCACATCATTTTCGTTATGCATTATTTGTTTTGGTTGTTTAAAAACGCCATTTTTTAAAATCCGATTCCTCGATTAATCGATCGATAAAGTGCTAAATTAATCGATTACAAAAAGAATCGATAGCTGCAGCCCTAGTAACGTTTAACTTCCTATAGTAATGTTTAACTTCCTATAGTAATGTTTAACTTCCTATAGTAACGTTTAACTTCCTATAGTAACGTTTAACTTCCTATAGTAACGTTTACCTTCCTATTGTAACGTTTAACTTCCTATAGTAATGTTTAACTTCCTATTGTAACGTTTAACTTCCTATATAACGTTTAACTTCCTATAGTAACGTTTAACTTCCTATAGTAACGTTTAACTTCCTATATTATGTTTAACTTCCTATAGTAACGGGGACTTTGGCAGTGAATTGTCATCATTTAGAAATGAGATCACATAGATGTATGAATCGAGATCATGATTTTTTTTATGAGTAATGTCGCAGCCCTACCCCACCAGTAGTATGTTCTTCCACTCCCACCATATTTCTGCTGTATAAACTACAGCTATAATGGCACTATTTCTGAAATACTTCTCAGGTCTCCAAGGAAACAGCTGCACTAGAGTGTCCTACCCCACCAGAACCATGTGTGTCCTGCAAGGAACATCAGTGGACATCTCCTGCACATACAGTCATCCTTCAAATCAACGACTCAATTATAAATACTGGTTTAAATGGAGAGCTAACCAAGAGCCCAGTGACCTCCAGTCAGACTCTGAATATGAACGTCGTGCTGAGTACCATGTAGAAGAGACGGGACGCACCACTCTGAGAATCACTGACCTCAGAGACACAGATTCAGCAGAGTACCGCTTCAAATTTAAAATAAGGTACCATGAATGGAACGGTAGTTTACATGGTACAACTCTGACCGTCACAGGTACTATTACTATTTATTTTCATATTTTTAGTATGAATAATATGATTGACTGTATGAATTTACAGCGGTTCAACTATTAATATCACAACCTCACTTCCTTATTCAGGCCTGAGCGTGGAGGTGACACCTGTTGCCACGGTGACAGAGGGACAGAGAGTGACATTGACCTGTATCACCAGTTGTCCTCTGGCTGATAAGCCCTCCTACATCTGGTACCAGAACAACGGTTCTGTGACCGAGTTGGAGAACCCAGAGAACCAGCTGGTTCTGGACCCTGTCGGTCCTCAGCATGCCGGGAGCTACTCTTGCTCCGTCAGTAACTTCCCACACCTCCGCTCTCCTGAGGAGATGCTCACCGTTCAATGTACCATGAGTATACATCATACTTCATCTGTTTCTGATTGGCTTAATCTGCCTAGCCTCGTGAGACCACCCTGATCTCCAGCTCATGACTGGCTGGGCAGTAATTCATTTCCACATATGGGAACGGCCCTATGTTGTTCAAAAAACTGAGACAACCAATCAGATGAGACAACTTATAATAAGTAAAACTCTGCTCTAACACTGATTGGTTCATCTACTTATTGGGTTTAGAAAGTGGGTTTCATCAGGAGCGAAGCCAGACTGATCTTCAGAGAAACTGACATGTGATCAGGATGGTCTCAGGAGGCTACAATCTGCCAGTGATGTCACTTGACAGCAGTAACCTTGTTGAGCCAGAGGTGGTGCTGTCACTGCAGTTAGATTCATGTTTTTGGTTACTCTTTAAAGATAAACTGGATTTAATATAAGGCTTGAAGGCTTGGGCATACACTTAACTAAATGTTATTAATACACATTTTAACAACTAATTAAATGTGTCTGTCAACAGACGCTCCAAAGACGCCCTCAGTGAGCGTGAGTCCCTCTGGTGAAATAGCGGAGGGCAGTTCAGTTACTCTGAGCTGCAGCAGTGATGCTTACCCAGCAGCTAACTACACCTGGTTCAAGGAACATGACGACTCAGTGGGAGAATCAGGACAGAACTACACCATCACTAATATCACATCTGAGCTTGGAGGACATTATTACTGCCAAGCTCATAATGCAATTGGACGTCATAATTCCACCTTGTTGTTCATTAATGTGACAGGTAATTGTTACTTTAAAAAAAGGTTACTGATTTAATAGCAACCAAACACTTGAATATAACTTCAGTAACAGCACCATATATATGGAAGCAAATCTGTACCATAATTCAAATTTGAATTATGGTACAGATTTGCTTCCATACATATATGGTTAGACATTGAATTTCTGATTGGCTGAAATCATGTGTTGCCACTTTTATTAACTTTGGTGCTGTGGGAGCACACCCTAGTTGTATGTCCAAGTTTGATTTGAGTATCCATAATATTTATTCATCAATTAGAGATTTGTTTCAGTTACATTTAGACTGTCTTATGAACTTAAACAGATGTCTTCATCATAATACTACATTACTTCTGATGCTGATGTTTTGGTTCACTTCTCATGGTAAATTCACATGAATGAAGCGTTAAATCACTGTTTTCCAGACCAATCATCATCACTGACAACTGTAGCTGTAAAAACCGTTGCTGTCTTACTGGTCACCATGGTCATCTTCCTCCTCATCTTCCTCTGGATGAGGTCAGTCTCTCTCTCTCTCTCTCTCTCTCTCTCTCTCTCTGCTTAATGTGTCTGTTGTCTCCACCAGAACAAAGGGGGCTTCCAGAAAAGCCTGTGGCCAGCGAGGAAGGCCAGATACCGGGGAGGAGGTGAGAGACAGGAAGCCATTTCTGACTAACCCATCCTTTACTAAGACACCCAGTGGACATTTCTTTACCTGTTTCTGTCACTCTAGCCTTGTCGCAAGGAGACCATTCTGCCAATATGCACATATGATACATTTATAATTTATATTATGAATATAATAATAGAGCTGAGCTTTAAAGAGGAACCATCAAGCTCAGCTATGTTCTCTTATTAAAGATTAAATGTTCATAAATATTAGAAATGTTTGTTTAAAAAATGCTGTTTTGCTGTTTGCGCTGTGATCAGGACAGTGTGGGAGTGGCACGCTTGATTGACATCTACCTAGCCACGCCTCTTTCAAATAATATTACTACGAACCCAAGTATTACGTAACACATTGTCAGAGAAGTATAAAAATGTCCATATTTGCATTGCAATCATGAGTCATTAATAGCAAGAGACACACTATGAATAATTACAATTGAATTGGTGATAGTGATCAACCTTCACCTGAAATGTTTGCTTTGTCATCCTGAAATGCGAAGCAAACGTTGGATGACTATAATTAGTCCAATTTGGAGGACACAAAACCCGGACCAATAGTCACATGTTTCTAGATTTCTCTTTTGTGAGATCAAGAGTGAGATCTAGGGTGACGTCTAGAGGACAAACTGGGAGCTGCAGACTTCTGCCAGTGAGCATAATGAGAAGATGGAGTAATGGAAGTAATGACGTCTAATCCAAGCCAATTAATATGCTGTTGATTTGTTAACATATGAGAACCAGCTCAACTGTTGGAGGGAATCTAGCAGTGATTAGAAAGAGGAATATGTGTAAGGAAGGAGACTCTTGAAGTGAAGCCTACAGCAGCCTGCATGGTGGGACCACGAGTCACCACCAGGGGTCTCTAAATGAACCAGAAACACATGACCTTCAGGACCGCCTTTTAACACAGTAAAGTGTTTTCTAAATGTCGTCTTCTGTCCTCTCTCCCCTTCAGGCACTTCCTGATCCTGAGTATGACGATGTCTTACATCTGACCAATCGCTCGAGTCCGGCAGCACAGAGAGAACCAATAGAAGAACAGGATGACCTTTACACAGATTTGAGAAAGTAAGAGGCTTACTCAGGGACAGCGTTGGGTAAAATCTGCTTTCCAGGGTGACTGAAGTTCATAACATCTCCATTTTCTTTTCAGGGATGCTGACCAGACCTCAGAGTTGTACAGCACCATCAAATAAACCCTGAAACAACTTAATTTAGATGAAAACTGATGTAGTGGTTTACATAGTAGTGCTATGGATTCATCCTGGCCCAAATCTCCACTTAAAGGACAATACCGGTCTGGGTGATCAAACCATCGTAACCGTCTCTCCTTGCTTCACTAAAACATCTGTTACCAATATAATTTGTCAAAATTACTTCACTGCACCAATTCTGCCAAAGAGCAATTAACGTGTGTGCACCTGCCATGAATGTGAACAAAGGCGATATAGCATTTTCCTATTTTTTTAAATCAATGTATGTCGGTCAGTGGACAACATAACAGTGAATTGTCACACAAGTATTTGACCAAATGTCACCAAAGTGCTGTATTTGTGTTGTTAACATTAGTGGAAGGTGTGTTCACGTGAAATGCTCTTAGACAGAATCGGCAGAATGAAGTAATTTTGACAAATTGTATTGAAATCGGATGTTTTAGTGAAGTCAGATGAGACGGTTACAATGGTGTGATCACCCTGACCGGTATTATTCTTTAAATGCACATGCCTGACCAAAGTTTTAAAAATGTACAATAGCATGCTACTGCATTAGTTACCTGTCATTGGCCTTTTGGGTTACCGGGTAACGACAATCAAACATCCTGGCTGCACCCCCCCAAATCTGATTGGAGTGAGTGGGAGTGGCTTGTGCAAGACAGGGACAGCCTGAACAGCTATATAGCCCACCCCTAAATGTTAAGCAGCACAATAGGCGAGCCCCTCTATAGGTTAAACGTGTGCTATTGCATGCATAGCCTGTGATTGGCTGATCAGGTTGGTTGGATACCCGGTCACCTGCCGATGTGACACACCTGTCCTCCTTATTGAAGCTGAATGGAAGGGCCCCTGAATGACAAAAGCTGAAACCATTTTTGAATGGTGGGTGAGGGGGTTTGGTTCTCCTTTAAAGGCTTGTGGCTTCCCCTCATTCTGGCTCTCTGCTGCTGTCCAGGGCTGCATTCCAATAGTCCGTCTCCCGCGCTTCACCTCGCTCTTCCTGCTAAATCTCTAGATGTTTTCCTCGTTCTGCATTGTACCCGCTGCTCTAATTGCAGAATGCGCACCGTCTTGGGCACCGAGGATACATCAGTGTATCCTAACATTGGTTTGTGTTGACCTGCTTTTACACACAAACCTTCATTCATTTAACCTTTATTTAGTTATTTGTTGTGCTATTTTTTGATTGATGTCAATAAAATGTGATAAACTACTACTTTTACTGTGTGGTGGTTTCCCTCTATGGTTGCGATTGCCTGAGAAAGTCGTAACTCTTGAATGACACAAAGAATGTGATCTCACCAAGTTATATGTTGAGGTTTGAGTTTTCAAAAAGCTTAGCCAGTAATTAGATGCCAAGTGTTCTCTAATGTCGGCCTGTGAAGCTCATTGGTGGAGCCCAGCCATAGACTGTATAACATAGAGCCAATGAGAGCTCTTAGCCTATTGGTGGAGCCCAACCATAGACTGTATAACATAGAGCTAATGAGAGCTCTTAGCCTATTGGTGGAGCCCAACCATAGACTGTATAACATAGAGCCAATGAGAGCTCTTAGCCTATTGGTGGAGCCCAACCATAGACTGTATAACATAGAGCCAATGAGAGCTCTTAGCCTAGTGGTGGAGCCCAACCATAGACTGTATAACATAGAGCTAATGAGAGCTCTTAGCCTATTGGTGGACTACTACCACTTAGTGTGGCGTGTTGTGCATACATTCACTGGGACAGTGATATAACAGGCAGAAGTTGGTTGGGTTAAAACGATGTGGAAGCAGAGGCAGGTTGGGGTCACAAACCTGAAAAAGGGGTCCTGGACCAAAGAGTTGTGGAACCGTCGGTGCACACGATACCACGCCGCCTGAGAGCTGTGATGTCATCAGGATGATGATGATGTCACCTCCCTCCTGCGGCGAGCAGGGGACCCAAGGATCATAAATGTTGCATGCTGGGTCTTTAAGAATTGAGGTGTGTGTGTGTTTGTGTGTGTGTGTGTGTGTGTGTGTGCATGTGTGTCTGTGTATGTTTGTGTGTGCGCGTGTGTGTGTTCTCACACAAAATCTGCATTTTACATGTTCGTGTTTCATGCTCTAGATGCTCTTATCTTGACGTAGAGATGCTTGCATGAGGACACTATAGGGTTATACCGAGGAATTCCAAACGTGTAGAAGGGCCTACAGTTTTCTCTTCTGAAAGTGGTACGCCTAACTCCTGAAAGAGGCTTCTGACCGTGGAAATACTACGAGCTAATCTGGATGACATGGAGGACGATGAGTGTCTGACAGAGTTTCGAGTGAGAAAAAATGACATACCACTGCTGGTGGAGGCTCTTGGCATACCGGACGAGTTCGTCTGCGAGCAGAGAAGTGTGGTGGCTGGCACAGAGGCACTCTATATGCTACTGAAGAGGCTGACATACCCGTGCCGTTACAGCGACATGATGCAGCGATTTGGGCAGCGACCAGTACCAGTCTTGTGCATGGCAACAAACTGCGTGCTAGATTTCATCTATGATGTTCACCATCGCAGAATTACAGAGTGGAACAACACTATCTTAAACCCAGTCACTTTGCAAACATATGCTGACTGCATACACCAGATGGACGTCCCACTGGACAACTGCTTTGGCTTCATAGACGGCACAGTACGACCTATCACCAGACCAGGAATGAACCAGCGAGTGATGTACAATGGCCACAAAAGAGTGCACAGCTTGAAATTCCAGGCAGTTGCCATCCCAAATTGCTTATTTGCCAATCTACACGGTCCAGTAGGTAAGTTACACAGAACTAGGACTCGTGTGACATAATGTTACATTAAAAAAAAATGCACATTTAGGCCTACTCCTAATGCTGAGTTTGATGTAATAAATAATGCCTATTTTGTATTGCAGAGGGAAGGAAACATGATTTTGGGCTGTTAGCTGACTCTGGCTTACTACATGTACTGGAACAGCATGCAGTGTCCCCTGCTGGCCATCCACTGTGCCTATATGGAGATCCAGCATATCACCTCCAGGCCCCATTCAGAATGTCAATCTCACTCCCCAGATGATGGCATTCAACAAATGCATGAGTGAAGTGTGTCTGTAGAGTGGTTGTTTGGAGACATCGCAAATTACTTTAAGTTCATGGACTTTAAGAAAAATTGAAAAATTGGGTTGAGTAGTGTAGGTAAACTCTACATTGTATCTGCCTTATTAAGAAATACACTCACTTGCCTGTATGGCAATCAGACATCAACATTTTTTTAATTGGATCCTCCACACATTCAGGACTATTTTTCATGAGTTATTTACTCTGTCGAGTGCATAGGTTGTAGTGCTGCAGAGCTATAGCCTTAACCCACAAATGCATTGAAATAAATTACTATACACCGAAATTTTTATGTTATTATTGTCAATGTATAATGGTAAGATAGTAGGACATAATATAACATAATTGTATGTATCTGAGTTAATGAAGACATGTTATAGTAGTAAGATAGTATAAAGATCTCACTTTAATAAAAAAGGAAGCAATGTCCATACATGTACAGTATGTATTATATTTTGTTTTATTATTAAATATTATTGTTCAAATATTCAAATATTTAATAATTTCCTTGGTAAGTTTTCCAATTTGTGCAGAATGGCCAGACACTCTGAATATGCTCCAGTCCAGTTTCACTGCAAGAGAAAAAAGAAAACAAGAGTTGCCTGACATGTTTCTAAAAGTAACCAACATTATGTCAAATGTCAACAAGATTTGTAAGACACCAGCCAAAGTGTTTACAAGTAGAATTTACAGTATGCATAAAGTTTAATAACATTGCTTTCATCAGTAATGTGTATGTAATGTGGCACAATTGTTAACAGTTTTGCATCGTGACATCTATTAAGGTCTTTTAAACATGCAGGCTTGCAATCTTATAGCTTATAGCTTAGTGTCAATGTATATAATGGCAAGATAGTAGTACATAATTGTATGTATTAGAGTTAATGAAGACATGTTATAGTAGTAAGATAGTATAAAGATCTCACCTTAATAAAAAAATAAGTAATGTCCACATTTATGCATTATATTTTGTTTTGATATTAAATATTGGCCATCTCAAATTTACTTGATAACTTTTTCAATTAGAGCAAGCAATGCTTGCCCTTGCTGCTGCTGAAGGAGCATGGCCTGGGTAGCCTGCATTTGAGCCTGCTGTTGCTGCATCATTTGCATCATGTCCACCATCTGCTGCTGTGACTGTTGTGCCCTCCTCGATTGCTCCTCCATCTCTTGCTTTTTTAACTCCAACTCTTTCTCTCTCAGCGCTCTATCAATTTGGCCTCTCGCCCTCAAAAATGCAATGGTGTCATTTCCACTTCTCCTACGCTTGTTGCTGTACTCCTCTCCATCCTCACTCAGCCTCCATTTGGTCTGGCCTACCCTCTCCATGGCCCTCTTCCTAGCCTCCTCTGCTTTGGCCCTGTCTGCATCAATCTTCCCTCTGTTGTCATTGCATCCTCTTATTTCTTCAGCTGCCTTCACCTTTTCTGTTATTTCTTCAATGAATTGATCTAATTCAGTTATTTCAATTGATGTCCCACTGCTCCTCTCATCTTTACTATTTTTTTTCTTATATTTATCCTGGATCAGGGCAAACCTCTCCCTCACAGACCTTTGCGACACTTGCAGGTCAATAGAATTATTCAGGGCGTCGGCAATAACAGACCAGGACTTCCCCTTGTCCACGCTCCCCTTCTTCTACCTGAAAGGCTCAGACACTACAATTTCTCTAGTGAGAATAACGTCGTGCCTCTCTGTCCACTCCATGGGGGCTCTAACGATAGATACATATGGACAACTAGTTAGCCACGCTTCAACATATTAACAGTTACATAGTTTTGGATATAAAGTAGGCAATAGTTAAGCTACCCGTCTTGTTGACTAATCCTAATTCTAATCAAAAGTGTTGAGAATAGCCTATCTGTTTGCTACAACGTAAGCTTATACTTACTGTGGTCGCCTAGCATCATCTGGAGCGCTGCTGGCAACGGATGACATGTCTATGAACAAACAGGAAAATTGGTCAAATTAGCGGGCATCTTTGACAAATATACTCATAATCCATAAAACTACTAATGGTAGAATCAAATATAAATGAAATGACAGTGTCAAATAGTGTTGCACCGATACCATTTTTTGGCCCCCGATACCGATACCGATACCCGGCTGTGCAGTATCGGCCGATACCGATACCATACCGATACCACGCCGGAAAAAAAAAAATATATATATATATATATACACACAAGCTTTTTTTCTTCTAATACTAAAGAACTGCATACTCACTTGGATGTAAAATCATTGCTATCATGGCTTAATTACTAGTATAATTAGATAATATAGTATAACTAGAGATAATTACTAGTATGTAGCAGGGGGGGGGGGGGGGGGGGGGGGATCGGGGAGAAGCCGATTACAGCTTAACTCGTCGTCTGTGATGCGGTCACTGTCTGTCCATTTGAGCGATCTCCCGCCTGTGAGCAAGACGCGTCTCCCTCTCTCTCCTGCTTTTTCCCCTCTTCTCCTTGTTTGTGACCGCATGGCACCCCGGGGAGCGGGGGGGGCATGGGTGGTGACCGGGTGCGTCGCACCGGCAGGCGGACCCGCTCACTGAGTTTCCCCGCACCGGCGCGTCCGCAGGCGGAGCAACTTTTCTGTGCGCCGCGCGGCTGAACCGCGCGCCCTCCGCGTCTCCGGTGCTTTTTTTTCTTTCTTTTTTTTGGTACTTTGTCGTCGTCGCTTGTCGGTCGGTCAACATGCGCGGCCGGGCGGCCGGAGTGGGCCAATAGGATAGCTGCTTGGCACGGCATGCACTGAACACGTGTGATCACACGCAGCAGTGAGTGAAGGGAGAGAAAGACGCAAAGCGCTGCGTTCCAAGTTTCATATTAGTATATGTAAATGGCATCGGCGCATTATTTGTTCGTACTCGCCGATACCGATACCAGCATTTTAGCGCGGTATCGGGGCCCCTCCCGATACTAGTATCGGTATCGGTGCAACACTAGTGTCAAATACAATAAAAACGTATAATTACCTTCTAACACTTTGGCGTATTACTCAGTACGGCAAACCAGTCGTTCTCCCGTAGTCGACAGCTGGGCTACAACGTCAGGAACTGTTGAGATAGAATCGCGCATGCGCAAAGTGGATTTTTTTTTCCTCGAACGCCGTAGCCGTCCCCTCAACCGTCGCTGCTTAAAGTCCTTAATGCAAGCCGAGGGAAAAGCAATGTTTTCCAGGGAATTAATTCTGGCATTCATGACGTTGAGTGCAGATTTAACGTCGCGCTGAGAAGACAGAATGGTTTCTTGAGTGGAGGGATCGGATGGCCTCGATCTGTTTGCTGGAACGGGATCGGCCGGTCGAGGAGACGCCATCTGGGAAGCGGAACGCTTCTTTGCCGGCGCTTTACCTTTACGAGGTTCGTTGTTTGGAGTAGCGGCATTAAAACCCGAGTCCTGGGCCACAGCGGAGCTCTCTTGAGCCAAGAGATAGTTGAAGAGCTCTTCCCGGATGGAACTATGATGCTTACAGCGCAGAAAGCAGCAATAGCTTGGAGTAGCAGCGAAGTGATCTGAAGCAACACCAGCATTGGCAAGCAGAGGGAGAGCTGGGAAACTTGCAGCTTAAAGGAACTATATGTAGGATTGCGTCCTCTCTGGCCAAAACTGTTATTGCAACCACGTTGTAAATACTGTACAGCGTGGTACTCCCTCCCCCTCCCCCCCCAGAGTAGCGGTTGCCAGATTCCCCGTTCCCGGATTACTCAACACAACACTGCGTCTACTAGAAGGAGCAACCACGACAAGTGTTTTGCATACTGTTCTTTGCTTTTATTTAGGTAAAGAACACAGAATTGCCTCTGTGTATGAAGTGTGCTATACAAATACACTTGCCTTGCATAGATCCCTGATAATATTGACCAACTGCATCACCGTCACCGGGGCTTCATAGTAATGTGTCCGAATAGAGCAGCCCTCTCGGACACACACACGTTACCGCTGTTTTATTATCATCCACACTTCCACATCATCACCGGGGCTTCATAGTAATGTGTCCGAATAGAGCAGCCCTCTCGGACACACACTCAGGCTATTACCGCTGTTTTATATTCATCCAACACATCCGGACCATCACCGGGGCTTCATAGTAATGTGTCCGAGGAGAGCAGCCCTGTCGGACACACACACATGCTGTTACCGCTGTTTTATTATCATCCACACTTCCACACCGTCACCGGGGCTTCATAGTAATGTGTCCGAATAGAGCAGCCCTCTCGTACACACACACGTTACCGCTGTTTTATTATCATCCACACTCCCACACCGTCACCGGGGCTTCATAGTAATGTGTCCGAATAGAGCAGCCCCCAACGGACACACACGCCAGCTCTGACCGCTGTTTTATTATCATCCACACTGCAGTCGGTGTGCAGTAAATGGCCCCTCAATGGTGTGAAATCCTTACATACAGTCATTGAGCAAACGATACTGACTTCGTGAAAACGCCCATGAGGCAACGACGCAATGATTCGCTTCAAACATGTTTTTCTAGCAAAAACTGAATAATGGCGATAAGCCAAATATAATTCATTTGTAGCTGCAGCCTTCCTTATACAGTAAATGGCTGCAGCTCAGCCATCTGGCAACCCGGATGGCGACACAGTACTGACTTCGCGATTGGACGCTAGGCAGAAGGTGGAGCAACAGACCAAAACACAAAATGTAAACAAAACAGTTTTACGGCACAGAAATATTGCGTTTGAAATTAAATATTCTGGCTGGACTACTATTATGTCTGACATAAATACTTGAAATTAACATGATTCCTCAATGTCTATTGACATATTAGGGTCATTTTATGATTACTTTGAGTACATTTCTTACATATAGCTCCTTTAAATAGACCGCCAGATTGGGTGCGCTTGGTTACTGATTATGGAATAAGCATGTCGTGTGTATAGCAGCGCCGCTCGAGTTGACCTGCCTGAACTAGCTCGCAGGCTTCGCTCCATGTTTGAACTGTGCATACATGCAACATTTTTTATTTATGTAGCGCCCCCGTGCCGTGACCATGGGCATGACAATGTAATTGACGTGATTGCTCCCTAAGTTCTTAACTGACCACACGCTATGTGTGGTAATCTATATGATTTTAGTTATTAGTAATGTAGTGTCTATATAGTTATACCCTTTTTAAACTAATACATAATAAACTGGAATTAATCATACAGTGATTATAATGAAATCACAAATACCCATATTTTATATAAAAATAGAACATGTTTACTTGAACAGATTAAATTAAATCAAATAACAGTGTTTACAATAAACCAAATAGCTCACATAGGCTATATTACCAACCGGATAAATGCACCTGTGAAACACAAACACAATGCGAATGTCCTATGGCGGCATTACCCCACGTTGCAGGCCTGGTTCGTTGCTTGGTTTGTCGTGACCAAAAACCTAACGGCCGCTTCACTGCGTGAGCAAAATAAAATGGTACTTTTTTGTGGAAGAGAGTACCGTGCGTGTGTGTGGAAGCGTGCGGGAAATCACGGTCCTCCTGTCGACTGGTTCGCGCTGGCGGCGTCGCTCCTCCGCATCCGTCTTGTCCAGACGAACGGTAAGACGATCCTCCTCCGGCTCGGCTCTCCAGTCCGCAAAGTCCGGTGCTATCAGCTAAGATGGCGCAGGCGAATGTCCTCACGCGGCCACTCACATAGTTCAACTCGACCAACTCGACCAAACGTGTAAACACGGTCACTGGCGTCTTGGTTATCTATCCGATAACTTAAGCAGTGCAACTCTAGCCCTGTATTGTAGACGTAGAGAATTAACGTGTTATTAAAGCAGAATAACAACAGCGAGCTTGGACGAGCCGTCCGCACTCTTCTATCACCTCCTCTCTCCTCTCTCCCGCTCACTTTTCCCGCTCCCGTCACCCACAGTCTCCGGTTCAAATGTCACGTTGAGACATTAACCAATAAACTTACAGAAAGTACTCAAATGAAAATAAAATACAGCCCATAGGAAAATAAAATACATTCAGGCATAAGGCATTTAGAACATTTTAAACACTGTTCAACATGTAGAAATAAAAAGGAAATTGCAGCACGGGGCTACATTTAATACAGTTACTAGCCTACTAATAATCATTGTTATACAGTATATGTCTGGCCCCTGATTTTACTCACAACCCTCAGCATGGCCCTCAGTAAGTTTGAATTTGACACCCCTGCTCTAGACGCTGAGGTTGGCAGACATAAAGATACTGTCCACACCACACACACATGCATGCAAGTGTACACACGCTAAGACACACACACACACACACACCATGCAGGATGATTGTATCACAGCTGATGATGTGACAGAAGATCAGAGAGTTCAGTGATGAACACTACAGACAGATTTGGGTCCTGTGTTGGTACAGCTTTCAGAGTTATATAGCAAGACATCAGTGGCGTAACAAGCCAACGACGGGCCCGTAAGCAGGATGATCAAGACGGGCCCTCCTATACAGGGCCGAATTAAGAAGACCAGGGGCCCCTAGGCCAGGGGTCTGCAACCTTTATTATCAAAAGAGCCATTTTGCCCCCTCGTCTGCCAAAAAAAAATTGTAGGGAGCCGCACAAAATAACAGAGCTTGTAAACCTTTAAAAGTTCTCATCTTTTTTTTATTTTAGCTGTTATAACCACTGAATACAACAAAAAGTAGCCCACTTTAAAATAAAACATTTAGCTGAGCTTTAAAAATAAACATAAAATTAGGACCGTCCTTGACAAGTCCATGTCAGTGTTCTCTCGTCCTCTTCGGGTTTTTTGCTCAGCCAGCAATAAACTGAAGCACCTGAACATACAAAAAAATCTACATCAGCTCGGAGTCTGATTTTTTTTTCCAGGAAAAATAATAGCTTGTGGAAATTGCATCGACAGGATAAACAATTTCTCAGCTTGTTGAGAGCACAAAACTGTGTGCCTCGTTTATTGAAAACTCTGAACATAAGATGGCGACGTACATGCGTACATGTCGCAAAAAGACGAGCATGGGCTCGTCGTCATGACAACAACATAAACAATATCAGAACACACAACGCAATGGTGAATTATGTAAAAACCATTCACTACAAGCTTATTAAATTATATTATTCTTGCCTGTTTAATGTGACTTCTGTGTCTGAACTTCGCTGCAGATCTTCCCTATGTCAGGGCTGTAGGATGTGACTTTGAGCTTCATACAGGCCTGTAGGCTCTCATCTACGAGGCGGGAACGGTGTTTGTTCTTTATGAAGTTCATGCTTGAGAACAATTGCTCGCATAAGTATGTTGAGCCAAAGATGGACAAGACTCCAAATGCATACTTTTTCATGTTAATATACGTGTCAGGAATGGCACTCCATGTTTCAAAAACAAGTTTGTCGGGGTGGGGGAGTTTCTCCATATCACTCCATTTGTGCTCTTTAACGAGTGTAGCCTTCTGACGGGCGACTTCTTCAATATCCGCCGTCAGTGATTTGAACTTATTTACCCATAAATCTTTATCCGCTATGTCAGCCAGTTCAATTTCTAGATCAGGCTTACTTACTCCGGTGAATGCAACTGTGTTCAGCAGGGATAGGTCGATGTCCAGCGGTGTGACAGGGAAAGAGAGGGTAGGCTTCTCCTTTCTGAAATCACTGAATCTTTCTCCAAATGCAGCTTGCATTGTAATGATGGCACGGTGGAAATAATCATAATTGATTTGATTGTTCGCTTCTTTGAACTCTCTTAGAGAGGGAAAGTGAGAGAGCGTACCTTTTTGTGCATCTCTTGCGAACACTGTCATCTTGCGCTCAAATGCCAAAACGTCTTCCAGCATCTGCAGGGCTGTTCTTCCCTTTCCTTGGAGATTTTTATTCAGCGTGTTCAAGTGACTTGTCATATCCACCATGAAGTAGAACTTACTCAGCCAATCGAGGTCTTCCAGTTCAGGATAGCTGAGGCCTTTGCTTTCCAAGAAGGTTTTCACATGCTCCAGACAGGTAGCGAAGCGTTTCAGCACCTCTCCCCTGGACAGCCACCGGACTTTGTTGTGCAGCAGGAGATCCGAATATGCATTGCCGACTTCTTCTAACAATGAACAAAACTGTCGGTGGCTTAACCCGTTCGCAATTATTTTGTTCACTATCTTGATAACGAGGTTCATCACTTCCACACAGTCAGGGGGGAAAGTTTGTGCGCACAGCGCTTCTTGGTGGAGGATGCAGTGAAACGTCATGAGCTCTCGATCCAGTGACTTTTGAAGCAAATTCACAAAGCCCTTATGTGCTCCTCTCATGCTGGGTGCCCCATCAGTAGACACTGACACCAGGTGAGTGGTGTTTATTCCTTTCGCTTCTAGACAACTCAAAACAGCATCACAAATGTCCTGCCCTCGTGTTTGGCCCTTTAGCGGTATGAGTTCAATCAGTTCTTCCTGCGGCCCATCAGAGTTTACATATCGGCATAACAGTGCTGTCTGCTCAACATCGTTTACATCACTTGACTCATCACAGGCAATTGAAAATGCTTGAACTGAATTGATGTCAACAATTTGCTTACTGCTGATGTTTTCTGCCATTTTAATGGTCCTGTCACTGACGGTCTTTGCGGAGAGAGGCATTTCTCTAATTTTCTGAATAATTTCCCGTTTGTTTTTAAAGTCGGAGAATAGATGCTCCGATATTTTCATGAACGACTCCTTCATATACTCTCCATCTGTGAACGGCTTCCCCCTCTTTGCGATCTCCAGAGCTGCCACAAAGCTAGCAGTGCTCGTTGACTGTGGAGAACTGATCCACTTCTTGAAAGATAGTTTGCGCTCTTCAGCTTTTCGTAGCAGTTCCGAAATGGCTCTCTTTCGCTCATCCTCGGTTGAGTATTTTTCAGCGAATGCTAAGGGTTTGTTTTGGAAATGTCTTTCGATGTTACATTTTTTGTTGTTCGATATTTTCTCGCCACATATCAAGCATACAGGTAAGCCAGCGTCGTTGGCGGTGAATGCAAATAAATAAGTCCACGCTGAATTAAACTCTCTATTTTCTTCCGAAACTTTCCTTTTTGGGATTTTTTTTCATGGCTATTCAGGGTTCACAACTTCGCACACAGGTTCGCACAGATGTTCACAGATTCTAAAAGCTGCCAGCAAGTAAAGGCGCGGGATGTTGACGTTGATGTGACGCAGCCTATATTTTGTTGACAAATTATGAATTAGAAATAGGTCTAGCTTTTTAAAAATTGGATCGTATCAACTCAAACTCCAAGATAACTGCGCAACAAAATAAACTAATAATAATATGTGAATACAAATGAATTAAGAAATACTCTTTAGTTATGTTCGTTTTTTTTTTGGCGTCAAGGCCAAAGGGAGCCGCTATAAGGAGGCTGAAGAGCCGCATGCGGCTCCGGAGCCGCAGGTTGCCGACCCCTGCCCTAGGCTGTTTTGTTGACCGGGGGTGGGGGGGGTTGAGGGTGCTAGCGGATCTTTTTGTTGAGCGGGCGGGGGGGGGGGGGGGTGCTAGCGGATCTTTTTGTTGAGCGGGGGGGGGGGGGGGGTGCTAGCGGAACTTTTTGTTGAGCGGGGGGGGGGGGGGGGGCTACCGGACGGGCCCCCTGATAGGCTGGGGCCCGTAAGCGACTGGAGTACCTGCTTACCGATAGTTACGCCACTGCAAGACATTCAAACGATGACACATCACACCATGATTTCACCTCCGTTTACCTTCTAGCAGACTGCTTAGTTCAGGGTAGCTGCACCGTTAAATGTTAAATGTGGTCTGAATAAAGATCTGCTTTATTCAGACCCCCCAAGGTGGTGTACTTTCTCCCTGGTGATTGACGTAATAAAAATGACCATCATGAGAAAACCCCTCCGTAATAATAACAATCAACTGATACATACAGCATGATTGAACCTACTTATTACTTGTGTTAACTTAGAGGGTCACGAGGAAGCCCCTCTCAAATGTGTTTAAAACCTAGAGACAATGGCTGCTGTGTCCTGCTGTCTGCAATCACATGACACAGCAGTCTGGCCCTACGGCCTGACCCCAAGTGTGTATCGACATAGGAAGAGGAAATGTTGCTCACATGTTTTAGAAAGTATATATAATATGTGTTAAAACGTAAGAGTCAGTGGCTTCATGAACCTCCTCCGGATTTCATGTCTGATTGCTCTCTGTAATAAATAATTATACTATTATATTTTATTCATTCTCTGAGTCCTACCTTTATGAAAATGGAGCACCTCCACTATAACGGCGAGCTGAGACACGTCACTTGGTGAGCCAGCAGGAGGGTCCGACTTTGGACGCTCACTCCAGGCGAAGCCGTGTCTTCTCAGTCAACTGGGCCCATAGGTCAAAGGTGAGCAGAGCCCTTTAAATCTGTGTTTAGTGTTGACTGGGTGGACATGGTAAGTCTGTTGTGAATAACGTTGTCATCCACCTAAAATAACCTAAATATTAGTGGCACTGGTGTTATTTAATAATTAAACTAAATTGGGGTAAAAGAGGGATGGACATAAATAAAATTGATGCTGAATCGAAAGGTTTAAAGCAGTTATATATATGCTTATATGACTTATATGTAAGAGACGAATACTCAGTGAGTTAATTTGCCCCAGTAGGATTACAGTCTCTGCTGAACAAACTTGATTTTGAGCATGTACACATTTGTTTATAGTTATGCATTTGAGCGTGCCTAGAATGGTTTATTATATGTATTTGAGAGTCGAAAGGTTATTAGAGTTCCCTCTCCCCCACACAGTAGCCTATCAGAGGTCCCTCTCCCCCACACAGTAGCCTATCAGAGGTCCTCCCCTCCACACAGTAGCCTATCAGAGGTCCCTCCCCTCCACAGAGTAGCCTATCAGAGGTCCCTCCCCTCCACACAGTAGCCTATCAGAGGTCCCTCCCCTCCACACAGTAGCCTATCAGAGGTCCCTCTCCCCACACAGTAGCCTATCAGAGGTCCCTCTCCCCACACAGTAGCCTATCAGAGGTCCCTCTCCCCCACACAGTAGCCTATCAGAGGTCCCTCCCCCCCCACACAGTAGCCTATAAGAGAAGTATTTTGATCTAAAATCAAGCGCTATAAAAGAGTGTGAATGCCGAACGTGGTGCTGAGGCTGACCGAGTCCTCTAGAGATGCGCATTGTCAGCGTCATTGGCGAGTGCATTTCTGTTCACGTAATTGAATTCATTGTCGGATGGTGATTTCAGTCTATTGAAATGTTGGATTGGAAGTCCCTCTTCATATTGGTTCAGAACGATATAAGAGACACAACAGAAAACAGACACAACAGACTGTTGTGCAGCGGTGTATGGAAACAAATTGAATGTACTGTGTGTGTGTAGTGATGATACCGGCAAGGACTGCAGCCAGCCCCCCCCCTCCCGTCGGCCGTAGGTCCGAGGTGTGTTGCGATTGCGCGCGCCTCCCCCCCCCCCCCCCCCCCCCCCCCCCCCAGCCGTAGGTCCGAGGCGCACACCCCCCCCCCCCCCCCCCACGGGCTGAGGTGTCCTCCTTTTCAACAACTCATAAATGGTCACCCTACTTCCAGACCGTCGCCGGGGCTTCAGAGTAATGTGCCCGAGGAGAGTAGCCCTCTCCCGGACACACACGCTAGCTTTAACCGCTGTTTTTTTTTTCTTCTTTTTTTTTTAATCTTTTCTTCTCACTAACATTCAGATGTTAAAATCAAACAAAACGCCAACACTAAAAAGGGCTAGCTAGGTTAGCTGTTAACTGTTCTATTTAAAAATAAATGGCTTGAATTTGCTCTATTTATTCATGTTTTACAAAGAGTTTAACCTGAGCCTTACCACTATGATAATCATATCACAGTCATGCATGTATGCAATTTTTTTTCATAACATACTGGTATCGGATCGGTACTCGGTATCGGCCGATACCCACAGCACAAGTATCAGAATCGGTATTGGGAGGGAAAAAATGGTATCGGAACATCTCTAACCAGTATGCACCTCCTACAGCTTCCCTAATTTTTTCATGATATGACTTCAGTTTGTAATACGAAGCAAAGTCGAATTACCTTACATGGGATCTTGATATAATTATTGTAAAGGCCTACTTTAGGCCTATACAAGGGGGGAGATGAAGAGGAACATTGGAAAACATTGGTTCTCTCCTTATCTACAAGCCACCATAGAAATCTACATAGTTGACTCCAGATGACACCCCCATTCCAGAACGACAAAACCTGAACGTGGGAGACTGGGTGTACATCAAGGCACACAAAAGGAAGCGGGCCGAGCCGCGTCGAACCGGCTCTTCCCAAATAACGTTGCTCACCCCACAGCCCTGAAAGTCCGGGGGGAAGAGGTGGCGGCAGGCTCAGGGCCATGCATCTTCGAGTTGAGTGACTAAAAGGTCTACCCCTCAGATATTGAGCAGGTCGCATCAGCCCCAGGGGATACCTCACAAACTACGTGGTGGGTGGACTTGGCATATACCCCCCCAAACCACTTTGCTCATGATCATTGCCGGCACTACACTCATTACCCCTCTGAATCGTGACCTAAACCCTGTATGTAGACAGCCATCGGGAAAGCGGATTTGTCCCGACCGACACGCCGCTAAATTATTAGTAACAGGCAACTATGAATGTTTCCAACACATCGTCTCCTCACGTCCTTCGTGTCGACATAATGTCGCCTCTTTCAGGGCCGACACCCTTGACCCTCTGTTCTCTCTTTCTCTATTCTAGTTACACTTACTTATGTTTAATTAGTTGACATTAGTTAATGTTTGTAGATCATTTTATCTCATAAGTACATGTGCTGCAGAAGTGTAATGGTCTGTCCAGCTGGTGGGGAGCTGGGGAAAGGGCCCCAGGGGAGGAGCCTAATCTTTAGGTCCAAATAAGTAACACTGCATAGGTGGATGTGATTGGTTAGTGCGTGGAGGAGGAAACCACAAAGGCAGCAAATATAACATGAAGTCTGGGCCAAGAATATCAGTTCTTTGCAAACCAACTCAGCCTTTGGTGTTACTTGTTTACAAGTGATAATAAAAGTCTTGAAACTTTGTGTTTCTCGATGTCTCTTATTTTGTAAAAGTGTGCTTTATCCACGACACTATCTGTTGCCAACAGCAGTTTGGCCCCACGGCCGTTCCGCAAAAAGATGTCGACATATAGCTATTCCTAGAAGGGCCTGTCTGCCGAGACGGGGAGAGGAGGTGTTGCTCACGTTTTAGAAAGTATATCTACTCTGTGTTAAAACAGAAGAGTCAGTGGCTTCATGAACCTCCTCCAGATTGCATGTACGATTGCTCTCTGTAATAAATCATTTTACTATTATACTTCATTCATTCTTCGAGTCCTACCTTCATCCAAATAATGCCACCATAATATCCAAGGGGGCACAAAGGGAAAAACAATGGGGACCCATATGCACCCCATTCTGAAGGCAGCACATTTAATAGCATCACTCCTATCAGCACACCTCCACTGTCACTGGACTGGCCCTGACTCACACTTGAGGGGGACACAGCCTCTCTGATGGAATCAGTCTGAAATAAGTTATGATGAATGTGTTCATTTCCGGTATAAAGCTATTTTTGATGAATACACCTTGTTTTAGTCTGCTTATCAGATAATGCCTACCTCTTCTACTGCACTGGCCCTCACATATAGTAGGCATGTCTTCATCCACACCTTAGATGGTGCTACAATAACATCTGATTCATTCGCTGAAGAGGATGTTGTATGAAATGTTATCAATTATGCCAAATACAATTACTTTTATATTTCTGAAAACTTTGGCTGCCTTCTGCATCATGCCAAGTCTTACTTACTCAGGGACACTGGCTTGACTACTGGACTCTGAAAGTTCAAATGAAGTGATGTAAAAACCTCCATTCATTTCACATGGATGTATCTTGTACATACTAATCACATGTTTCTATTGTCATGGCTTACACCTCTTGAGCGCCAACCTCACTGGAAACAAAGATTTGACTTTCTCTGTTAAGGTCTAAATAATGAGGATATTACGTTCTGCATATTTCTCTGAAAATATCAAATAAAATGTGACATTTAAAAAAGCAGCCTAAGTGTAGGCTACTAACCATAAACTTATATAGAGCTAGTTCCCTCCTCAACTGTGTAAAGAGGAAGGAAGTGATTGATCATTTTTGTCTACTAACTTAACCAGCAGACTTACCAGTTCCCACAGACTCTATATGACCCACCAGCTCCCTCCTCTACAGTAAGATGCATTTTTATTAACTTTAATTGTATTGCTTAAACTACTTGCTAAAAACATAGAAATAGGCTAAAGTTGTCTTAGTTAAAATTAAACTTTTTTCAGATAATGTAGTTTTTCTCCCTATAATGTTTCTTTATTTCTGATATCTCTAGAACAACACGCTGAGAGAAACAAACTATGAATCTTACAACAGCAGCAAGAGGATTTGTGGCTTTCCTTCTGTCACTACCAGGTTGGTACATTTACATTGTGAACATTGAGTTGAACTGTTTCAATGGGTAACATGACACCTAAGCAACTGGGATGAGGAGAGGGTGAAACCGCATGTTGTGAATAGATGTGACATCTAGAGACTCAACCTCTACAACGCTGTGTTTGGTAAAGAAGACCAATAGAGGAGAGAAATGACTACAGCCTCTTGTAGTCAAAGTTGTGTTGGAAATGTTTTAGATGACAATATTCTGGTTATTATAATATTTCTCTGTTGCTTGTTGACTCAGAATTACATACAACATTGATGGGTTTATTCAGTTCCTATTTAAAGTGCAACAGCAGGGCTGCCAAGCGACCCAATATTTTGCGAGTTTTGGCAGCGGCGCCCCCTCTCCCCCACCCAATTATTTTTGCAACTAGAAAAACAGTTTCCAGAAATGTTACATATTGTTCATAATTGACCAGCACAAGTAGACATGAAAACATTTGGAAAATCTGCAAATTCAATGAAATAAAATAAATAGTTTTCTTTATAAAATTTCAATGAAAATAAATGGCTGAATAACTTCATCCTCAGGACAGACTAGAGTCTAAAAGAAAATTGGGCCCATTAATAAGGCATGGGGTTAAGGATTGATTTAAGTCAGCCCCTTGGTCATCTGTGTGTGTGTGTGTGTGTGTGTGTGTGTGTTCCGGTTTACAAACGGTGCTCCATGTTGTACATGTTTGTGGCAGATTTGGATGCCTTGACAACAGAGGTAGGGAACATGGTGGCTGAAGGTCGGCCATCTTCACCGTCATGATGGATGAAAGGGTCCATCAAGAGCCAAAGTGTTTCCGGTGTTGGTTTTGTTCAGCCCCACCACTCGTTCAGCATCAGCATGTGAATGTGGAAGTACCAACACCAACTTGGCAGAGAGAGCCTCCCAAATCTGCTCATACCGCTCACCTTGGAAAAATGTCCATAGGAAGCCTTCAGAATGACCCTGTGTTATACTGTGCACTTGGTCTATAAACACTTGGACTTTAATGACTCTCTGAAGTATTTCATATGCATTCAGTGGATTAAGTCAAATAAGTGTTTAGCTGTATTTTATTCTAGAATGAGAATATATATATATATATATATATATATATATATATATATATATATATATATATATACCATGGTCTGGGTGAATACTCGATTCTGATTGGCTGGCGGGTGTAGGTTAAAAAGTGTTAATGTACACCTAGGAAAGACGTTCGGGTCAAATTGCCTGATTACAGTTAGATTACTGCGCTGGCTCAAACGCTAGATGGTAACCATGGCAACGGAGAGGGAATACTCGATTCTGATTGGCTGCAGGGTGGCCATTAATTCCTGCTATATGCAGAGCTAGCTCTGGCTATATGGACACCTACTAAGTACTACCCAATAACTAGGTTACTACATTTAGCTAGAGGTGTAATTTGTGTCGCAACGATGTTTCACTGTTGATCTATTAAACCGCAAACTCAGAATCCGCCAATTTCTTTCCATCTTTATGGAAGTCTAAGTACTTCCAGTCAAATTGTCTGTTCAGCCTTCAAAACGAGAGCTGGTAAATTGTGAAAAATGCATTAAACTGTAATCAGAAAACGCGGTTATATGCTATAGACCCTATAGTATCTGTGGTATAAAGGCTGGGACACATTTCAAATTATAAATATGTACACTTTATGTTGAAAGTATAGGCCGTCGCGATTCCCGATGTACAATGCATGACGTCAGCTCTGTGGCTCATAGCTGAGCGGACTAGAATCCCTCCCGTTGCCGAGTCGTATCTAAGGTCCGTCCTATTTACTGGAGGAGTGAACAACGTTTCCGTTGCATAAGAACCTTACGGGAGGGTAATGATTGTTCCAGGTATTAGTCAGACCCTCAGGCATTAGGCTACTAGGGAAGCTAAATTATGGCTTGTGAAAAACTTTATATAGCGTCGTCCATTAACTTCTGATAATGGACACCTCGTCGGGCATTATCTTACATATATATATACTTAGAATTTAAAAAAAGAAATGTACTTATTTTGGGATTCTCAGCGTGAGAAAAGAAGAAGAAGAAGAGTCTCACGGTCAAAGTGTGAGACTTGGCAGCTCTGGGCAACAGTCTGAACTTATAGTCAGAAGCCAACATTGGTATCCTGCCTTTAATTTTAGTTTAGATTATGTTCTTGATCCCTTGATGAGATATGAGATGATCTCCATGCTGAAACAGCTAGCTCTATCGCTAGCTGTAGCGCTAGCTGTATCATATTGGTGTCACATGATGTTCTTGAATGTTCCTCTCACAGCTCAGTGGTCAGCAGGTATCTGTAGTTTCCAGCTCCACCCAACAGCCTCCATCTCTTCATGTATCTTGTGATCATGCATTTCATCAGCTGAACCTCTGTGTCTTGTTCATTCTCAATGAGATGTGTTTGTTTTTTACAGCGCTACAGGGTAATGATGACTGGACAGTTACTTGCACATCTAGTAATGTCTGCTCTTTAAGAGGATCAACGGTTGACATCAGCTGTACCTTTAAATACCCTGAGAAACAACATGACCTCTCTACCACAGTCCTGGAAACACTGTGGTTTAGTAAAGAAGACAGAAACCACAAACCAGTTGATCTTCTAAGTGATGCAGACTATACAGGTCGTGTTGAATCCAGCTGTGGAGAGATCAGCTGTATCGGGTCCAGCTGTAATAGAAAGTGTACTCTGAGTATCAGAGACCTGAGACAGAGTGACTCTGCTGTCTACAACTTTAGGTTCAAAACAAACCAACCAGGTGGGGAACATACTGCTAACCCTGGAGTGGCTTTATCTGTGACAGGTACGCTTTGATGACTAATGTCTATTCAATGTGTGTGTGTGTGTGTGTGTGTGGAGGGGCTATGGTTTTGTTTGTTATTTTCATAAGAGGTGTATTAAAAATGTATGGTTTAAAACCAGGTGAGAGAGCAGTTGCTAATACCAAGAAAACCACAGATCCTTGAGTAGAAACGCTGATGTTTATTCTCAGAATAAAATCAGGTTAAAAACAGATAAAAAACTAAAAACTGAGGGGCGCGGGAGTCCAATAAACCAGTCTAGAGTCTGATCTGCAAGGCAGGGCTGCAGCACACCTGCGGCCTCTGGACGCCGCTGCACCTCGTCTTCCTCAGGGCGCTGACCTCCAGCTATCAGGAGAGCAAGACGGCATCACTGCACTTTTAAACACACGTCCATACAGCGCTTAGTCACGCTTAGTCGTAGGTCACTACTCACGCAGAAGGGCAGAGTATCACTCCGCCCGCTCCTTCATGGGGCCTCTAGAATCACTAATGACCTGTCTAATAATTAGTCATTAATAATCTAGAATCAGTAATGACCTATCTAATAATTAGTCATTAATAATCTAGAATCACTAATGACCTGTCTAATAATTAGTCATTAATAATCTAGAATCAGTAATGACCTATCTAATAATTAGTCATTAATAATCTAGAATCACTAATGACCTATCTAATAATTAGTCATTAATAATCTAGAATCACTAATGACCTATCTAATAATTAGTCATTAATAATCTAGAATCAGTCCCCAGCTTCTCCGTCCAACGACAGCTCCGGCGTGGTTACTGTGATCGGTCCCCTCGGTTTCCTCACTCCGTCTCCTTCCCTGTTCCCTCGCTCTGTCTCCCTCCCTGTTTCCTCGCTCTGTCTCCTTCCCTGTTCCCTCTCTCTGTCTCCTTCCCTGTTCCCTCGCTACGTCTCCTTCTCTGTTCCCTCGCTCCGTCTCCCTCCCTGTTCCCTCGCTCCGTCTCCTTCCCTGTTCCCTCGCTTCGTCTCCCTCCATTTCCTCGCTCCGTCTCCCTCCTGTTTCCTCGCTCCGTCTCCCTCCCTGTTCCCTCGCTCCGTCTCCTTCCCTGTTCCCTCGCTCCATCTCCTTCCCTGTTCCCTCGCTCCGTCTCCTTCCCTGTTCCCTCGCTCCGTCTCCCTCCTGTTTCCTCACTCCGTCTCCTTCCCTGTTCCCTCGCTCCGTCTCCTTCCCTGTTCCCTCGCTCCGTCTCCCTCCTGTTTCCTCACTCTGTCTCCTTCCCTGTTCCCTCACTCCGTCTCCTTCCCTGATCCCTCGCTCCGTCTCCTTCCATGTTCCCTCGCTCTGTCTCCTTCCCTGTTCCCTCGGTCCGTCTCCTTCCCTGATCCCTCGGTCCGTCTCCTTCCCTGATCCCTCGCTCCATCTCCTTCCTTGTTTCCTCGCTCTGTCTCCTTCCCTGTTCCCTCGCTCCGTCTCCTTCCCTGATCCCTCGCTCCGTCTCCTTCCCTGTTCCCTCGCTCCGTCTCCTTCCCTGTTCCCTCGCTCCGTCTCCTTCCCTGATCCCTTGGTCCGTCTCCTTCCCTGTTCCCTCGCTCCATCTCCTTCCCTGTTTCCTCGCTCCGTCTCCCTGCCTGTTTCCTCGCTCCCTCTCCTTCCCTGTTTCCTCGCTCCGTCTTCCTCCTGTTTCCTCGCTCCGTCTTCCTCCTGTTTCCTCACTCCGTCTCCTTCCCTGTTTCCTCGCTCCGTCTCCCTCCTTTTTCCTTGCTCTGTCTCCCTCCTGTTTCCTCGCTGCGTCTCCTTCCCTGTTTCCTCGCTCCGTCTCCCTCCTGTTTCCTCGCTCCGTCTCCCTCCTGTTTCCTCACTCCGTCTCCTTCCCTGTTCCCTTGCTCCGTCTCCTTCCCTGTTTCCTCGCTCCGTCTCCCTCCTGTTCCCTCGCTCCGTCTCCCTCCTGTTTCCTTGCTCCGTCTCCTTCCCCGTTCCCTCGCTCCGTCTCCTTCCCTGTTCCCTCGCTCCGTCTCCCTCCTGTTTCCTCGCTCCGTCTCCCTCCTGTTTCCTCGCTCCGTCTCCTTCCCTGTTTCTTCGCTCCGTCTCCTTCCCTGTTTCCTCGCTCCATCTCCCTCCTGTTTCCTCGGTTAGGGTTAGGTTAGGCCCTAACCTAACCCTAACACTAACCTAACACTAACACTAACCTAACCCTAACCAACACTAACCTAACACTAACCTAACCCTAACGCTAACCGTTAGTGTTAGGTTAGGGTTAGTGTTAGGTTAGGGTTAGTGTTAGGTTAGTGTTGGTTAGGGTTAGATTAGCTTTAGGTTAGTGTTAGGTTATAGTTAGGTTAGGGTTAGGTTAGGTTAGTGTTGGTTAGTGTTAGGTTAGTGTTAGGGTTAGGTTAGTGTTAGGTTAGGGTTAGTGTTAGGTTAGTGTTAGGGTTAGGTTAGTGTTAGGTTAGGGTTAGGTTAGTGTTAGGGTTAACCCAGGTGTAACCCTGTTCACCTGCCATTAACATGCGTCTTGGTTGATCTGATCACAGGTGGACAGCTCTAGTAGTCAGTTCACACCTGGCGTTAGGATGCGTCTCCAGTGACCACTTGTGATGGGATCTCACCTCCCGCTCTCCATGCAGATAAATACGACATCATATCCTAGAAGACCAAACACATTGTTGGAGAAGAAGAGGAAATCAAACCATACAGACTGAGTCTATTCCTTGATGTGTTGCAGGCTAACTAAACCGACTAAGATGTTTGACTCTCTAGTATACTGTATGTCTGAGCTTTTTATTTCCGCTTGAAAAATAACATAATAATATAATAATATAATATAGAATAATATAATATAGAATAATTTAATAATATACACCATTTGGTGGCGACAAAATGCGTGGCGGGAGGCAGCAATGCACTCATTCAACAAAGAAGAGATCATCAAAGCAAATCGACCAGGATGTCTGATGTATTCATTTGCGACCCTTGTTGTGTTTATTTAAATTTTTAAAAATATATATTTTTAGTCTTACTTTTTGCTAAGCGACTAATGAAAACTAGGTTGACTAAACCTCTTCCGATCGACTAATGGTTAGTCAACTATTACATGCAATAAAAACACAAATAAAAACGACACACTAAAATCAGAAATATTGTAAATTAAAAACACATTGGGAGCTAAACAGACACAATAAAATCTTACTTTACCCATGCGACATGTGTGCTTTTTGTCATTTGTTCTCTGACCCAGATCTCCAGGTGAAAGTGTCTCGTCAGGGCAACTGGACAAATCTGGAATGTGACAGCATGTGTGCTAACGCTACCATCATCTGGTACAACAATGGACAGCGTGTAACACAAAGAAGGTCCTACTGGGTCTACATGAACTCTTTTAACAGCTATTCATGTGCTGTTGAAGGATATGAACGTCTCCACTCTCCTTCAGTGTGTAAGTCAACTCCACAGTACGCTGACATGAGGTCAGATGGAATCGACCTTTAGTGTAAAGAATTACATTTTACTATTTCAGTCTGAATGAAGGATCAAACGGTCCATGTGTAGAGAGATGCTACCTAAGACGCTTTTATCCAAAGTGTCTTACAATACCGTGAGCGCATACATTTTTAGCATGGGTGGTTCCAGTGGGAATCGAACCCCTAACCCTGGCAATGTTAATGCCTTGCTCTACCGGTTGAGATGGTCAGGACCATTTCATCCCCTCTCTGGGAAAATGATCACCGGTCAACATGAGGATAGACAGGCACAGAGAGGGGGGGGGGGGGGTTGCATGAGGGGTGCAGTGTGTGTATTAGTGGAGGTAGTATATTTATACGAGTAGTCTTACTTAGTATGCATTGCCTGGATGGACATCTACATGTTGTATGTTGAATGGGATGTCCTGTATTGTTTTGTTGTTGGTAAGCCCTTGCTCCACAAAACGATTCTCCCACGGGAGACAATAAAACTAACTGTGGCGAGATGAAGGCTGTATAAGTCTCTGACGACAACGCCACCTGGGGAGTTTCGCCCCAGGAGATAGTTATATACGCTAATCAGAACGGTTAGGTCTACTATAGGTTACCACAAGTTCGAAACACCACAGGGCAGAGACGTTTGGTGAAAGTATAAAAATAGTTTCTTTTTATTATTACAATTAAGGAATGCAATGCATCAAATCAACATGGGCTGCATAAACATTTGAGCTAGGGCCAGAGAAATAGGGTGAACAGGGCTGGGGCTCATCGTGGCGGACCCAAATCAAAGGAGGGATTACTAACCAAAAACACCCGTGACACTACCACACACTCACACACAAATGAAGGGGGGTTCGTGAAGAAAATACCACCACCAGGGATTGGGTCGCCACTTGGCCCACAGCACCTGTCCACAAGGAAAAAAAACACAGATTAATAAAACGGGCCTCACAGCTGAGTACAGCAATAGAATAATAAAATATCAAAAGAAACGGAAGGAAAGACCATCCTGCCACATAACCTTGACCTATTCTGTCACGTGTGTGACGAGCCGCTCTCTATAGGACCCAGTTATCTAGCAACATCTGCTGTAGGGAAATAAAGTTGCTCATTATACTCATTATATATTTCATTTATATTTATTTTCGACCGGAAAAGTTGAAGCTGCTTAAATAAAAAAAAGAAAAGAAAATAACTAACAATAATAAAAACTTGACACAGAGCGCTTCATTAGAAACGGACACAGGAAGTGTTTTAAATAATTATGTTTTATTCATGTCTGTCACATACTCTACAGATAGACATTAAAACTGTAATTTAGCGAGACCCTGTTTAACTTCCTATATAACGTTTAACTTCCTATATAATGTTTAACTTCCTATATAACGTTTAACTTCCTATAGTATCGGGGACTCTGGGGATGGGGAGGAGAGCGGTAATGAATTGTCATCATTTAGAAATGAGATCACATAGATGTATGAATCGAGACCATGTTGTTGTTTTTTTACAATTAATGGTGCAGCCCTACCCCACCAGTAGTATGTTCTTCCACTCCCACCATATTTCTGCTGTATAAACTACAGCTATAATGGCACTATTTCTGAAATACTCCTCAGGTCTCCCAGGAAACAGCTGCAATAGAGTGTCCTACCCCACCAGAACCATGTGTGTCCTGCAAGGAACATCAGTGGACATCTCCTGCACATACAGTCATCCTCAATATGCAAAACTCTATTATAAATACTGGTTTAAATGGAGAGGTAACCAAGAGCCCAGTGACCTCCAGTCAGACTCTGAATATGAACGTCGTGCTGAGTACCCTGTAGAAGAGACGGGACGCTCCACTCTGAGAATCACTGACCTCAGAGACACAGATTCAGCAGAGTACTGCTTCAAATTTGAAACAAGTAAACATGAATGGAAAGGTAGTTTACATGGTACAACTCTGACCGTCACAGGTACTATTACTATTTATTTTCATATTTTTAGTATGAATAATATGATTGACTGTATGAATCTACAGCGGTTCAACTATTAATATCACAACCTCACTTCCTTATTCAGGCCTGAGTGTGGAGGTGACTCCTGTTGCCACGGTGACAGAGGGACAGAGAGTGACATTGACCTGTATCACCAGTTGTCCTCTGGCTGATAAGCCCTCCTACATCTGGTACCAGAACAACGGTTCTGTGAACGGGTCGGAGAACCCAGAGAACCAGCTGGTTCTGGACCCTGTCGGTCCTCAGCATGCCGGGAGCTACTCTTGCTCCGTCAGAAACTACCCACACCTCCGCTCTCCTGAGGAGACGCTCACCGTTCAATGTACCATGAGTATCCTACATCATACTTCATCTGATTGGCTCAATCTGCCTAGCCTCGTGAGACCACCCTGATCTCCTGATCTCCAGCTCATGACTGGCTGGGCAGTAATTCATTTCCACATATGGGAACGGCCCTATGTTGTTCAAAAAACTCAGAAAACCAATCAGATGAAACAACTTATAATAAGTAAAACTCTGCTCTAACACTGATTGGTTCATCCACTTATTAGGTTTAGAAAGTGGGTTTCATCAGGAGCGAAGCCAGACTGATCTTCAGAGGAACTGACATGTGAGCAGGATGGTCTCAGGAGGCTACAATCTGCCAGTGATGTCACTTGACAGCAGTAACCTTGTCACTTAGTTAGATTCATGTGTTTGGTTGCTCTTTAAAGATAAACTGGATTGAATATAAGGCTTGAAGGCTTGGGTATACACTTAACTAAATGTTATTAATAACATTTTAATGACTAATTAAATGTATCTGTCAACAGACGCTCCAAAGACGCCCTCAGTGAGCGTGAGTCCCTCTGGTGAAATAGCGGAGGGCAGTTCAGTGACTCTGAGCTGCAGCAGTGATGCTAACCCAGCAGCTAACTACACCTGGTTCAAGGAACATGACGACTCAGTGGGAGAATCAGGACAGAACTACACCATCATTAATATCACATCTGAGCATGGAGGACATTATTACTGCCATGCTCATAATGCAATTGGACACCAAAAATCCACCTCGTTGTTCATTTTTTTGAAAGGTAATTGTTACTTTAAAAAAGGTCACTGATTTAAAAGCAACCAAACACTTGAATGAAACTTCAGTAACAGCACCATCTATGGTTAGACATTGAATTTCTGATTGGCTGAAATCATGTGTTGCCACTTTTATTAACTTTGGTTCTGTGGGAGCACACCCTAGTTGTATGTCCAAGTTTGATTTGAGTATCCATAATATTTATTCATCAATTAGAGATTTATTTCAGTTACATTTAGACTGTCTTATGAACTTAAACAGATGTCTTCATCATAATACTACATTACTTCTGATGCTGATGTTTTGGTTCCCTTCTAATGGTAAATTCACATGAATGAAGCGTTAAATCACTGTTTTCCAGACCAATCATCATCACAGACAACTGTAGCTGTAAAAACCGTTGCTGTCTTACTGGTCACCATGGTCATCTTCCTCCTCATCTTCCTCTGGATGAGGTGAGTCTCTCTTTCTCTCTCTTTCTCTCTCTCTCTCTCTCTCTCTCTCTCTCTCTCTCTCTCTCTCTCTCTCTCTCTCTGCTTAATGTCTCTGTTGTCTCCACCAGAAGAAAGAGCGCTTCCAGAAAAGCCTGTGGCCAGCGAGGAAGGCCAGATACCGGGGAGGAGGTGAGAGACAGGAAGCCACTTCTGACTCACCCATCCTTTACTAAGACACACAGTGGACATTTCTAGACATTTCTTTACCTGTTTCTGTCACTCTAGCCTTGTCACAAGGAGACCGTTCTGCCAATATGCACATATGATACATTTATAATTTATATTATGAATATAATAATAGAGCTGAGCTTTAAAGAGGAACCATCAACCTCAGCTATGTTCTCTTATTAAAGACTCTGACAACCAGTCCAAAAATATAAAAAAATGCATGTTTAAGTGTGTTATTGTGCATATACCAAAATGTGAGTACAAATAAATGTTCATACATATTAGAAATGTTTGTTTAAAAAATGCTGTTTTGCTGTTTGCGCTGTGATCAGGACAGTGTGGGAGTGGTACGCTTGATTGACATCTACCTAGCCCCGCCTCTTTCAAATAATATTACTACGAACCCAAGTATTACATGAACACATCGTCGGAGAAGTATACAAATGTCCATATTTGCATTGCAATCATAAGTCATTAATAGCAACGACACGCTATGAATCATTACAATTGAATTGGTGATAGTGATCAACCTCCACCTGAAATGTTTGCTTTGTCATCCTGAAATGCGAGGCAAACGTTGGATGACTATAATTAGTCCAATTTGGAGGACACAAAACCCGGACCAATAGTCACATGTTTCTAGATTTCTCTTTTGTGAGATCAAGAGTGAGATCTAGGGTGACGTCTAGAGGACAAACTGGGAGCTGCAGACTTCTGCCAGTGAGCAGAATGAGAAGATGGAGTAATGGAAGTAATGACGTCTAATCCAAGCCAATTAATATGTTGTTGATTTGTTAACATATAAGAACCAGCTCAACTGTTGGAGGGAACCTAGCAGTGATTAGAAAGAGGAATATGTTTAAGGAAGGAGACTCTTGAAGTGAAGCCTACAGCAGCCTGCATGGTGGGACCAGGAGTCACCACCAGGGGTCTCTAAATGAACCAGAAACACATGACCTTCAGGACCGCCTTTTAACACAGTAAAGTGTTTTCTAAATGTCCTCTTCTGTCCTCTCTCCCCTTCAGGCACTTCCTGATCCTGCGTATGAAAACTTACCTCTGACCAATCGCTCAAGTCCTGCAGCACAGAGAGAACCAATAGAAGAACAGGATGACATTCACAATGCCCAACGCTGTCCCTGAGTACGCCTCTTACTTTCTCAAATCTGTGTAAAATTTGCTTTCCAGGGTGACTGAAGTTCATAACATCTCCGTCTTCTTTTCAGGGATGCTGACCAGACCTCAGAGTTGTACAGCACCATCAAATAAACCCTGAAACAACTTAATTTAGATGAAAAGTGATGTAGTGGGTTACATAGTGCTATGGATTCATCCTGGCCCAAATCTCCACTTAAAGGACAATACCGGTCTGGGTGATCAAACCATCGTAACCGTCTCTCCTTGCTTCACTAAAACATCTGTTACCAATATCATTTGTCAAAATTACTTCACTGCACCAATTCTGCCAAAGAGCAATTAACGTGCGCACACCTGCCATGAATGTGAACAAAGGCGATATAGCATTTTACTATTTTTTCAAATCAATGTATGTCGCTCTGTGGACAACATAACAGTCAATCGTCACACAAGTATTTGACCAAATGTCACCAAAGTGCTGTATTGGTGTTGTTAACATTAGTGGATGGTGTGTTCACGTGAAATGCTCTTAGACAGAATCGGCAGAACGAAGTAATTTTGACAAATTGTATTGAAATCGGATGTTTTAGTGAAGCCAGGAGAGACGGTTACAATGGTGTGATCACCCTGACCGGTATTATTATTTAAATGCTCATGCCTGACCAAAGTTTTAAAAATGTACAATAGCATGCTACTGCGTTAGTTACCTGTCATTGGCCTTTTGGGTTACCGGGTAACGTCCATCAAACATCCTGGCTGCACCCCCCAAATCTGATTGGAGTGAGTGGGAGTGGCTTGTGCAAGACAGGGACAGCCTGAACAGTTATATAGCCCACCCCTAAATGTTAAGCAGCACAATAGGCGAGTCCCTCTATAGGTTAAACACGTGCTATTGCATGCATAACCTCTGATTGGCTGATCAGGTTGGTTGGTTACCCGGTCACCTGCCGATGTGACACACCTGTCCTCCTCCTTATTGAAGCTGAATGGAAGGGGCCCCTGAATGATAAAAGCTGAAACCATTTTTGAATGGTGGGTGAGGGGGTTTGGTTCTCCTTTAAAGGCTTGTGGCTTCCCCTCATTCTGGCTCTCTGCTGCTGTCCAGGGCTGCGTTCCAATAGTCCGTCTCCCGCGCTTCACCTCGCTCTTCCTGCTAAATCTCTAGATGTTTTCCTCGATCTGCATTGTACCCGCTGCTCCAGTTGCAGAATGCGCACCGTCTTGGGCACCGAGAATACATCAGTGTATCCTAACATTGGTTTGTGTTGATCTGCTTTTACACACAAACCTTAATTCATTTAATCTTAATTTAGTTATTTGTTGTTATCTTTTGATTGGTGTCAATAAAATGTGATTAACTACTACTTTTACTGTGTGGTGGTTTCCCTCTATGGTTGCGATTGCCTGAGAAACTCGTAACTCTGAAGTGACATAAAGATGTGCAGCAGTGTATGGAAACAAGTTAAATGTACTGTGTGCGTAGTGATGATACCGGCAAGGACTGCAGCCAGGCATTAAACAGCTTAGCGAGGGCTGTGAAACTCCTGCTATACCTCCTCACTCTCTGTGAGACGAGCCAGTCGCCAAAAACCTGAGGGTGGAGAGGATTTGGACACCGCCAATAAGTTGGTGCGTTGTCTGAAAACACGCTTGCTTCTTCTTATGCAGCCTGCAGCCCCCACCACATCCTCTAACAACACTAGACCAGCCCCCACCACATCCTCTAATAACACTAGACCAGTACCACCTCCTACAGATTACCTATTTTTTTCAGTTTGTAATATGAAGCATAGTCGAATGACCTTATTTGGGATCTTGATATAATTATTGTATAGGCCTACTTTAGGCCTATCAGACGAATGAATCAGACGAATCAGGCCAGTAGTAAGCTAGCTAGCAGCAGTGGCTCTATAGCACCAGCAGTCCAGTAAATGTATTCATGAAAAGCATACAGAGTTGGCAATTATAGATAGGTTTTTATTTATTGTAATGTTTATATCATGTAAAAACCTGATAACCCCTTGATTCTTGTACTCTCAAATCAATCATCAACTGTCATCGTCAGTAGGAAGCCAGCGAAGTCTAGTCAAAGTAAAAGCTGCACTGTTAGACTAAGTATGGTAGTTGACAGCACATTAACAGGTTTTATTTGAATGCACATTCTTATGTTGCAACCTGTAATAACCAGTATATGTAGGTGCGTACCCCCCAAGTGTGGATATTATCAAGATTTATATGCTCGACAGCCGTAGGGCGACAACACAAGTTATAACTTGTATATCGATTCCATATCGGTTCATTTGACCAGGTTAGGTGGTGATTTTGTATAAAAACGGTTGACTAAATGGACGCAAATGCCACCAACCTTGGTCACCTGGTCATTAAAGTAACTTGACTTGACTTTCTATCTTGCATTTTACTCTGACGCCCAGTAGTGCTCAGATTCAGTGGAAATGTGGTTAGGGTTAGGGTTCATACCAACTGTACAGAGGAAGGAAGTGATCTAACTTTCATAAGCAGCGGACTTTTACCAGTTACCACAGACTCTATATGACCCACCAGCTCCCTCCTCTACAGTAAGATGCATTTTATTAACTTTAATTTTATTGCTTAACTTACAAACATAACATTCATATATCAAGCACAATAACCAATTCATGTGATAGAGATTAATACTAAAAACATAGAAATAGGCCAAAGTTGTCTTAGTTAAAATTAAACTTTTTTCAGATGATGTAGTTTTTCTCCCTATAATGTTTCTTTATTTCTGATATCTCTAGAACAACACGCTGAGAGAAACAAACTATGAATCTTACAACAGCAGCAAGAGGATTTGTGGCTTTCCTTCTGTCACTACCAGGTTGGTACATTTACATTGTGAACATTGAGTTGAACTGTTTCAATGGGTAACATGACACCCAAGCAACTGGGATGAGGAGAGGGTGAAACCGCATGTTGTGAATAGATGTGACATCTAGAGACTCAACCTCTACAACGCTGTGTTTGGTAAAGAAGACCAATAGAGGAGAGAAATGACTACAGCCTCTTGTAGTCAAAGTAGTGTTGGAAATGTTTTAGATGACAATACTTGGTTATTTTAATAATTCTCTGTTGCTAGGTAACTCAGAATTACATACAACATTGATGGGTTTATTCAGTTCCTCTTTAAAGTGCAACAGCAGGGCTGCCAAGTTTCGGCAGCGGTGGCCCCTCTCCCCCACCCAATTATTTTTGCAACTTGAAAAACAGTTTCCAGAAATGTTATATATTGTTCATAATTGACCAGCACAAGTAGAAATTAAAACAATTGGAAAATCTGCAAATTCAATGAAATAAAAAAAATCGTTTTCTTTATAAAATTTCAATGAATATGTGGCGTAATGGGTTCGTAAGGAACAGTTTTTTTTTATTTAGGTGTACTCCGACAACGCCACCTGGGAATTTCGCCCAGGAAATCCTAGCTGGGGGTTACTATCAACATCAGATAAGGTCACGCAGGTTCGGATACCACGGGATGAGACGGTGTCAAATTAAGATCAATCTTTATTAACAAATTAATTGCACAGAAAATAATCCAATAGTCACACACCAGCACACGCACTAAAATAAACAATTGGGCAAGGAAAGTGCGAACCGGGCTGGGGCTTACCATGCGGCAGAGCAACCAAAACGGGGGGGGGGGGGGGGTCCTCAAATGAATCACCCGTGACACTACAAACACACACACACAAAATCAAAAGAAAAGGAAAAGGGGGGATCGTGAAGAGCACCCTACCACCAGGGATTAAACTGCCGCAGTCAGCCCACAGCACCTGGAAACGAAAGACAACAAAGGTTAATAAAACGTGCCCAGAGTTTAACAGAGCTGGTGTGGGCCAAACAATTATTCACATAACAAAAACAATACAATAAGAGACAGTTTAATAAACTAATTAATTGAAGGAATGAAAACAAAAAAACACAACAACCAAACCAAATTAGAACACTAGATTAACCCACAAAACGCAAGAAAATTACTAAACTAACTTGAGAAATAACAAAATAAAGAACCAAACAGAAATACAAAAAAAGAAACTTAACACGCTGTGTCACCAGGTGGGCAGCATTTACATAGGCCCCAGATAAGTAGTGACGCACTCAGGCGTGCAGGGCGGAGCAGGCCCATGCACCAGACCGCAGCGCCAGAGTAGGAAGAGGGCCGCCCCGATCCAACCGATAAAAAGCAACACAACGTTATATAATAAAAAGAGAAAGAAAACGACAATGGAAAGCAAATCAACCACAAAGATACATATAAAATCAGAGGAAAACTGGAAGCCAAAACAGCAGCGCCGCTCGAGGGGTGGTGGCCGTAGCGGGCCAGACAGTTAAGCCGGGCTGCTGGGAAAACAAAAGATAAGGATTTGTAAATTACTAATGAAACCCACTAACTTAGGAGAAACAAAACTAATACTTACATACCAGGCACAGTAAATCCTATGCGACAAAAGGAGAGAGGGGGCTCGGAAGTGCAGCTCCAACACACAACCAGCACGGACAGACAACCACACACACAGCGGGGTTTCCAGCTGATCACATCCCCAACATCGGCGGTCCGCTGCACTGAAAGGAGCGGAGGTCGTGTAAACGGCATATACGCTAAAGCCCAAAGGATAAGGAGGGGACGGCTGAGTACTCACACATATGATGAAACCAATGCGCCCCGACGGCGATCACAGTACCAGGCTGTCGCACCAACCCACGAAGCCCCGGAACGCCACACTAGTAGGCTGCCACGGCAAACACCATGCCGGCACGCCAAGCCACAGCCACCACGGAGGGTCAAATGAGGGCAGAGGAGAGGACGCGCCACAGGCGAATTTTTTTTTTGCAGGGTGGTAGCGGGAAGCACCGCCCCACCCTGCTCCTGATTGGTTGACCTGTGCTCTCGACTCTAAGATTGTTTACTGCGCCTGCTAACCCTAACCCTAACCATAACCATAACCCAAACCCTAACCCTAACCCTAACCATAACCATAACCCTAACCCTAACCATAACCCTAACCATAACCATAACTATATCTTCAACACTTGTAAACTGAGCGGTCGTTGAGATTAAACAATGTTCTAGCTTGCTGGGCGCAGTAGAACCAATCAGGATAGAGTCGAGAGCACAGCTCAACCAATCAGGAGCAGGGTGGGGCGGTGCTTCCCGCTACCACCCTGCAAAAAAAAAATTCGCGCGCCGCAGACCCTCACCTGGATATAAAGGTGCGCATCGTACCGCCCAGTAATCAAGAGGCCAGCCTCACCGGCGCAGTGCCACTCGGTGGCTGGGAGGAAAACAACCCGGCCACAAATACAAATGGCTGAATAACTTCATCCTCAGTTGTGACTAGAGTCTAAAAGAAAATTGGGCCCCATTAATAGGGCATGGGGTTGAGGATTTATTTAAGTCGGCCACTTGGTCAGCTGTGTGTGTGTGTGTGTGTGTTAGTGTGTTAGTGTGTGTGTGTGTGTGTGTGTGTGTGTGCGGTTTACATACGGTGCTCCATGTTGTACATGTTTGTGGCAGATTTGGATGCCTTGACAACAGAGGTAGGGAACATGGTGGCTGAAGGCCGGCCATCTTCACCGTCATGATGGATGAAAGGGTCCATCAAGAGCCAAAGTGTTTCCGGTGTTGGTTTTGTTCAGCCCACCACTCGTTCAGCATCAGCATGTGAATGTGGAAGTACCAACACCAACTTGGCAGAGAGAGCCTCCCAAATCTGCTCATACCGCTCACCTTGGAAAAATGTCCATAGGAAGCCTTCAGAATGACCCTGTGTTATACTGTGCACTTGGTCAATAAACACTTGGACTTTAATGACTCTCTGAAGTATTTCATATGCATTCAGTGGATTAAGTCAAATAAGTGATTTTGTTTAGCTGTATTTTATTCTAGAATGAGAATATATATATATATATATATATATATATATATATATATATATATATATATACTTAGAATTTTTAAAAAAGCAATTTATTTATTTGGGGATTCTCAGCATGAGAAGTATGAGGTGTGGTGTGTGAACTGGTTGATATGTGTGAGTCTTAGCAGCTCTGGGCAACAGTCTGAACTTATAGTCAGAAGCCAACATTGGTCTCCTGCCTTTTATTTTAGTTTAGATTATGTTCTCGATACCTTGATGAGATATGAGATGAAGTCTCCATGCTAGAAGTATCGCTAGCTGTAGCGCTAGCTGTATCATGTTGGTGTCACATGATGTTCTTGAATGTTCCTCTCACAGCTCAGTGGTCAGCAGGTATCTGTATTTTCCAGCTCCACCCAACAGCCTCCATCTCTTCATGTATCTTGTGATCATGCATTTCATCAGCTGAACCTCTGTGTCTTGTTCATTCTCAATGAGATGTGTTTGTTTTTTACAGCGCTACAGGGTAATGATGACTGGACAGTTACTTGCACATCTAGTAATGTCTGCTCTTTAAGAGGATCAACGGTTGACATCAGCTGTACCTTTAAATACCCTGAGAAACAACATGACCTCTCTACCACAGTCCTGGAAACACTGTGGTTTACTGAAGAAGACAGAAACCAGACACCAGTTGATCTTCTAAGTGATGCAGACTATACAGGTCGTGTTGAATCCAGCTGTGGAGAGATCAGCTGTATCGGGTCCAGCTGTAATAGAAAGTGTACTCTGAGTATCAGAGACCTGAGACAGAGTGACTCTGCTGTCTACAACTTTAGGTTCAAAACAAACCAACCAGGTGGGGAACATACTGCTAACCCTGGAGTGGCTTTAAATGTGACAGGTACGCTTTGATGACTAATGTCTATTCAATGTGTGTGTGTGTGTGTGTTTTTGTGTCTATTTAATCAGAATTATGTTGTATTACATTTCTGTCATTTGTTCACCAACCCAGATCTCCAGGTGAAAGTGTCTCTGCAGGACAACAAGGCAAATCTGGAATGTGACAGCATGTGTGCTAACGCCACCATCATCTGGTACATCAATGGACAGTATTTAGCACAAGGAAGGTCCTACTGGGACTACATTAACTCTATTAACAGCTATTCATGTGCTGTTGAAGGATACAAACGTCTCCACTCTCCTTCAGTGTGTAAGTCAACTCCACAGTACGCTGACATGAGGTCAGATGGAATCGACCTTTAGTGTAAAGAATTACATTTTACTATTTCAGTTTGAATGAAGGATCAAACGGTCCATGTGTAGAAAGATGCTACCTAAGACGCTTTTATCCAAAGCGTCTTACAATACCGTGAGCGCATACATTTTTAGCATGGGTGGTCCCAGTGGGAATCGAACCCCTAACCCTGGCAATGTTAATGCCTTGCTCTACCGGTTGAGTAGTCTTACTTAGTACTATTATATGCACTTTAGGCTGCTGCTGGTCAGGAGGGGGGTAGAGACCTAAGATTTGCTCTTGCATTATATGTAAATATGATCTGAGATACAACTTCAATAAAACTGAACTGAACTAGTATGCATTGCCTGGATGGACATCTACATGTTGTATGTTGAATGGGATGTCCTGTATTGTTTTGTTGTTGGTAAGCCCTTGCTCCACAAAACGATTCTCCCACGGGAGACAATAAAACTAACCTTGACCTATTCTGTCACGTGTGTGACGAGCCGCTCTCTATAGGACCCAGTTATCTAGCAACATCTGCTGTAGGGAAATAAAGTTGCTCTAAATATTAGAAAGAATAAAGGAGGTACTTTTTTATTCACTTTTATTAGATAATACCCCACCAGTAGTATGTTCTTCCACTCCCACCATATTTCTGCTGTATAAACTACAGCTATAATGGCGCTATTTCTGAAATACAGGTATCCAAGGAAACAACTGCAATAGAGTGTCCTACCCCACCAGAACCATGTGTGTCCTGCAAGGAACATCAGTGGACATCTCCTGCACATACAGTCATCCTCCAGATGATAAACTCTATTATACATACTGGTTTAAATGGAGAGCTAACCAAAAGCCCAGTGACCTCCAGGCAGACTCTGAATATGAAGGTCGTGTTAAGTACCCTGTAGAAGAGACGGGACGCTCCACTCTGAGAATCACTGACCTCAGACACACAGATTCAGCAGAGTACCGCTTCACATTTAAAATAAGTTACCATGAATGGAAAGGTAGTTTACATGGTACAACTCTGACCGTCACAGGTACTATTACTATTTATTTTCATATTTTTAGTATGAATAATATGATTGACTGTATGAATCTACAGCAGTTCAACTATTAATATCACAACCTCACTTCCTTATTCAGGCCTGAGGGTGGAGGTGACACCTGTTGCCACGGTGACAGAGGGACAGAGAGTGACATTGACCTGTATCACCAGTTGTCCTCTGGCTGATAAGCCCTCCTACATCTGGTACCAGAACAACGGTCCTGTGACCGGGTCGGAGAACCCAGAGAACCAGCTGGTTCTGGACCCTGTCGGTCCTCAGCATGCCGGGAGCTACTCTTGCTCCGTCAGAAACTACCCACACCTCCGCTCTCCTGAGGAGACGCTCACCGTTCAATGTACCATGAGTATCCTACATCATACTTCATCTGTTTCTGATTGGCTCAATCTGCCTAGCCTCGTGAGACCACCCTGATCTCCTGATCTCCAGCTCATGACTGGCTGGGCAGTAATTCATTTCCACATATGGGAACGGCCTTATGTTGTTCAAAAAACTGAGACAACCAATCAGATGAGACAACTTATAATAAGTAAAACTCTGCTCTAACACTGATTGGTTCATCCACTTATTGGGTTTAGAAAGTGGGTTTCATCAGGAGCGAAGCCAGACTGATCTTCAGAGAAACTGAAATGTGATCAGGATGGTCTCAGGAGGCTACAATCTGCCAGTGATGTCACTTGATAGCAGTAACCTTTTTGAGCCAGAGGTGGTGCTGTCACTGCAGTTAGATTTATGTTTTTGGTTACTCTTTAAAGATAAACTGGATTTAATATAAGGCTTGAAGGCTTGGGCATACACTTAACTAAATGTTATTAATACACGTTTTAACAACTAATTAAATGTATCTGTCAACAGACGCTCCAAAGACGCCCTCAGTGAGCGTGAGTCCCTCTGGTGAAATAGCGGAGGGCAGTTCAGTGACTCTGAGCTGCAGCAGTGATGCTAACCCAGCAGCTAACTACACCTGGTTCAAGGAACATGACGACTCAGTGGGAGAATCAGGACAGAACTACACCATCACTAATTTCACATCTGAGCTTGGAGGACATTATTACTGCCACGCTCGTAATGCAATTGGACGTCATAATTCCACCTTGTTGTTCATTAATGTGACAGGTAATTGTTACTTTAAAAAAAGGTTACTGATTTAAAAGCAACCAAACACTTGAATATAACTTCAGTAACAGCACCATATATATGGAAGCAAATCTGTACCATAATTCAAATTTGAATTATGGTACAGATTTGCTTCCATACATATATGGTTAGACATTGAATTTCTGATTGGCTGAAATCATGTGTTGCCACTTTTATTAACTTTGGTGCTGTAGGAGCACACCCTAGTTGTATGTCCAAGTTTGATTTGAGTATCCATAATATTTATTCGTCAATTAGAGATTTGTTTCAGTTACATTTAGACTGTCTTATGAACTTAAACAGATGTCTTCATCATAATACTACATTACTTCTGATGCTGATGTTTTGGTTCCCTTCTCATGGTAAATTCACATGAATGAAGCGTTAAATCACTGTTTTCCAGGCCAATCATCATCACTGACAACTGTAGCTGTAGGAACCGTTGCTGTCTTACTGGTCACCATGGTCATCTTCCTCCTCATCTTCCTCTGGATGAGGTGAGTCTCTCTCTCTCTTTCTCTCTCTCTCTCTCTCTCTCTCTCTCTCTCTCTCTCTGCTTAATGTCTCTCTGCTTAATGTCTCTGTTGTCTCCACCAGAAGAAAGAGGGCTTCCAGAAAAGCCTGTGGCCAGCGAGGAAGGCCAGATACCGGGGAGGGGGTGAGAGACAGGAAGACATTTCTGACTAACCCATCCTTTACTAAGACACACAGTGGACATTTCTAGACATTTCTTTAGCTGTTTCTGTTATTCTAGCCTTGTCACAAGGAGACCTTTCTGCCAATATGCACATATAATGATACATTTTAATTTATATTATGAATATAATAATAGAACTGAGCTTTAAAGAGGAACCATCAACCTCAGCTATGTTCTCTTACTAAAGACTCTGACAACCAGTCCAAAAATATAAAATATAATGCATGTTTAAATATGTTATTGTGCATATACCAAAATGTGAGTACAAATAAATGTTCATACATATTAGAAATGGGTTTTTTTTAAATGCTGTTTTGCTGTTTGCACTGTGATCAGGACAGTGTGGGAGTGGCACGCTTGATTGACATCTACCTAGCCCCGCCTCTTTCAAATAATATTAATACGAACCCAAATATTACATAAACACATCGTCGGAGAAGTATACAAATGTCCATATTTGCATTGCAATCATAAGTCATTAATAGCAAGAGACACACTATGAATCATTACAATTGAATTGGTGATAGTGATCAACCTTCACCTGAAATGTTTGCTTTGTCATCCTGAAATGCGAAGCACACGTTGGATGACTATAATTAGTCCAATTTGGAGACCACAAAACCCAGACCAATAGTCATGTTTCTAGATTTCTCTTTTGTGAGATCAAGAGTGAGATCTAGGGTGACGTCTAGAGGACAAACTGGGAGCTGCAGACTTCTGCCAGTGAGCAGAATGAGAAGATGGAGTAATGGAAGTAATGACGTCTAATCCAAGCCAATTAATATGTTGTTGATTTGTTAACATATGAGAACCAGCTCTACTGTTGGAGGGAACCTAGCAGTGATTAGAAAGAGGAATATGTTTAAGGAAGGAGACTCTTGAAGTGAAGCCTACAGCAGCCTGCATGGTGGGACCACGAGTCACCACCAGGGGTCTCTAAATGAACCAGAAACACATGACCTTCAGGACCGCCTTTTAACACAGTAAAGTGTTTTCTAAATGTCCTCTTCTGTCCTCTCTCCCCTTCAGTCACTTCCTGATCCTGAGTATGACGACATCTTACATCTGACCAATCGCTCGAGTCCTGCAGCACAGAGAAAACCAATAGAAGAACAGGATGACATTCACAATGCCACCATCCACATCTCTCACTCAGAGGACCAGGAAGTGCCTCACTGTTGGGCTGACTCCCCTGACCAATCAGATCATACAAAGCAGGTCCTTCACCGTGTTCAACTTTAAAAGACCCAACACTGTCCCTGAGTACGCCTCTTACTTTCTAAAATCTGTGTAAAATCTGCTTTCCAGGGTGACTTAAGTTCATAACATCTCCGTCTTCTTTTCAGGGACGCTGACCAGACCTCAGAGTTGTACAGCACCATCAAATAAACCCTGAAACAACTTAATTTAGATGAAAAGTGATGTAGTGGGTTACATAGTGCTATGGATTCATCCTGGCCCAAATCTCCACTTAAAGGACAATACCGGTCTGGGTGATCAAACCATCATCACCGTCTCTCCTTGCTTTACTAAAACATCTGTTACCAATATCATTTGTCAAAATTACTTCACTGCACCAATTCTGCCAAAGAGCAATTAACGTGTGTGCACCTGCCATGAATGTGAACAAAGGTGATATAGCATTTTACTATTTTTTTAAATCAATGTATGTCGGTCAGTGGACAACATAACAGTGAATCGTCATACAAGTATTTGACCAAATGTCACCAAAGTGCTGTATTGGTGTTAACATTAGTGGAAGGCGTGTTCATGTGAAATGCTCTTAGACAGAATCGGCAGAACAAAGTGATTTTGACAAATTGTATTGAAATCGGATGTGTTAATGAAGTCAGGGGAGACGGTTACAATGGTGTGATCACCCTGACCGGTATTATTCTTTAAATGCACATGCCTGACTGAAGTTTTAAAAATGTACAATAGCATGCTACTGCATTAGTTACCTGTCATTGGCCTTTTGGGTTACCGGGTAACGACAATCAAACATCCTGGCTGCACCCCCCCAAATCTGATTGTAGTGAGTGGGAGTGGCTTGTGCAAGACAGCGACAGCCTGAACAGCTATATAGCCCACCCCTAAATGTTAAGCAGCACAATAGGCGAGCCCCTCTATAGGTAAACACGTGCTATTGCATGCATAACCTCTGATTGGCTGATCAGGTTGGTTGGTTACCCGGTCACCTGCCGATGTGACACACCTGTCCTCCTCCTTATTGAAGCTGAATGGACGGGGCCCTGAATGATAAAAGCTGAAACCATTTTTGAATGGTGGGGTGAGGGGGTTTGGTTCTCCTTTAAAGGCTTGTGGCTTCCCCTCATTCTGGCTCTCTGCTGCTGTCCAGGGCTGCGTTCCAATAGTCCGTCTCCCGCGCTTCACCTCGCCCTTCCTGCTAAATCTCTAGATGTTTTCCTCGATCTGCATTGTACCCGCTGCTCCAATTGCAGAATGCGCACCGTCTTGGGCACCGAGAATACATCAGTGTATCCTAACATTGGTTTGTGTTGACCTGCTTTTACACACAAACCTTCATTCATTTAACCTTCATTTAGTTATTTGTTGTGCTATTTTTTGATTGATGTCAATAAAATATGATAAACTTCTACTTTTACTGTGTGGTGGTTTCCCTCTATGGTTGTGATTGCCTGAGAAAGTCGTAAGTGTTAAATGACACAAAGAATGTGATCTCACCAAGTTATATGTTGAGGTTTGAGTTTTCAAAAAGCTTAGCCAGTATTCAGATGCCAAGTGTCCTCTAATGTCGGCCTGTGAAGCTCATTGGTGGAGCCCAACCATAGACTGTATAACATAGAGCCAATGAGCGCTCTTAGCCTATTGGTGGAGCCCAACCATAGACTGTATAACATAGAGCCAATGAGAGCTCTTAGCCTATTGGTGGACTACTACCACTTAGTGTGGCGTGTTGTGCATACATTCACTGGGACAGTGATATAACAGGCAGAAGTTGGTTGGGTTAAAACGATGTGGAAGCAGAGGCAGGTTGGGGTTAGGTTAATAAGTATCACATGATTATCACCAACATAAAACCTGACAACAGCAGGTTGAGGTCTTGGTAGTACAGTGTTCACTAAATGTCTATTGATCCTCTACAGATAATCGGAGGGCATGTTGACATTTCTACAGTCTATCAGTTCAACAATGTAATGTAATTTGAAGTGAAAGATTCTCAGGTTTTGGTTGTTTTCAATAAAGGTCTGATCATCTACAGATTAGCAAAGGGAAAAATTATGTTTATTGGATTTGTTTTGCTGCAGCAGGTGTTCAATGGATGTTGAATGGCGACATGGTGGAGTCCAGGCAAACTGGAAAGTGAAAGGGGAAACCCCATCACTTTTCCTTGACTTGCTGCAGTTTTGCAGCAGGTAGGTTCATCCAGAAACAACTGCATGCCAAACTGAACATGGTGTGTAGTGCCTGCAGTACCTGCAACCAGACGGCAGAGGGTGCATGTCTGCGACTGGTTTCTATTTATTATCAGATGTTTAGGCACATTAAACGAATTACCTTCCAGTATACACAAATATCATTCCCTTTTATCTTGTATCTGCTACACTAAAAAGGATGACAAAAGAAGAAACGCTTCAGGAAGCAGCTGTATTGTGATTGGCCGGAAGGTCAGGTGACGTCACCACACCTGCACATGAACAACAAATCCAACCAATCACTCTACTGAGGCGGAAGTAGATCATGTAGTCTTTTAACATGTTTTAACATGTAGTTTTAACATGAACTGTACCGTTTTAACGCTTGATTAACACTGAAAGTGTATCTGCCATAGCAGTGATGGAAGTCAAAGTGAAGCATAAAGTAAGTCAAATTCAATTAACTGTCTGTCGCAGTCCAGTTAAGCCAGTTAATTAAGCAAACAGTTTCATGGAAACTGTCGTCACTAAAGTTGAACCGCCCCGTGTGGCTCAGCAGGGTTAGGGTCACTGTACAACCATTTGGTTTAAGCCAAAGACACAAGTGTTCATCATCAGATGTGCAGTAGGCCTACAGGGTCAATATTACAAATATATCATTAGGATCCATTTATCTCAACATCTTTCCTCGACTCTTTTCCCCTCACTTCTACCTGTTCAGGTGTGTGTGTGTGTGTGTGTTGGGTTAATTCATTTGGTTAATTGGATTAATTGTGTGGTTGCCACACCTCCAATTAGGGCTGGGCAATATGGCCAAAATCTTAACCTCATACTCACAGAATCAATACACAATAAGAGGTTGACAATGGATCCTCATCGATACGTAATCCAGTGATCCCTGTATTGAGTCTGCAGCTTTGCTAAAACAAGCATGTTAATCGTTGGTGGCTGGTGGGTTAAAACGCTCCCTAGTTATAGTGAGGGCTGGACAGCTTTCAGAGGGGCTTTGTAGCCATGATCTCTCAACACCAGTCACGCCAAGGCTGCATAATCTATCTGGAGGAACCTAAAGAGCTGCTTACATTACAGGCATCTGCTGTGTAAGGGAGCAGAGAGGGACTTTTTTTTGGGTTGCTTATTTTCCAAGTCTTGCTCTTTTCTGTTCTCTCTCTTTACAACTTAAGTCTGACCTACAGCACCTTTTAATGTACCGCACATTGTGTTGCATTGTGTCGAATGAAATGTGCTTCATACTATAAATAACATTGGCTTGATTGAGGAACTAGCTGATAGCGCGGGACAGATATGTTCATCTTCTGCTATGGCTTGGCAGCGAGGCGATGTTGCGCAATCCTTCTGTGTGTTTGTACTCCTGCAGTACATTATCTTTGGGAAGTTGTTTTTATGAGTTTCTAGACAGTGAAGCAGACCGACACGTTAAATTACCGAGCAGGTAGGGGTTAGACAGTACAGAGACAGGTCATTAAGGAGCAGGTAGGGGTTAGACAGTACAGATACAGGTAATTAAGGAGCAGGTAGGGGTTAGACAGTATAGAGACATGTCATTAAGGAGCAGGTAGGGGTTAGACAGTACAGAGACAGGTCATTAAGGAGCAGGTAGGGGTTAGACCAGTGGTCGGGACCCCACTTGGGGTCACCTGATAAGCATATGGGGACTCCCCCAAAAAATGCATATGGGGGAGCAGATGCACAAAAGTTTGGGGTCGCAAACATATTCAGAGCTAGAACTGGGGGTCAGGGGTCCAAAAACGGTTTGGAACCACTGGGTTAGATGGTGAACAGAGAGTCTTTAGCTTGGGGACCAGCAACCTAGACAACAGTAGACTAGCTGCTAGACTAGACTGAAACACTCCCTCTGGTGGCTGTCCTCTGGAGGTGCACCAGGCAAAGTCCCAGCAGGACAGACCCAGTTTGCAGGCCCGTCGCTGGAGGGATTATCTGGGGATCTCTCCCCACCGCTCTGGGGACACCCAGGGATCTCCAGGTGGAGGAGGTTAGCGAAGGGGATGCATATTGGTTGCCCTGTTTCCACGGCGACCCTAATTGCAATGGATTACAAATTCAGTAATGAAACATAAACCAGGAACAAGTAGGAACACCAAAACCATGACATTGTTTTAAGCTAAACAGTCGACCTCCGACCTCCTCTCCAGTACAGTAATGTGAACCTGTGGTCCAGCTGCTCTACAGCACGCTGTCCACTTGTTTTTTGAAACAAGCAGCGGTGGGAAGAAGAACTCAGATATTTTACTTCAGTAAAATGTCATAATACCATACTGTTACAAGTAAAAGTCCTGCATTGAAAATGTTGGTACAGCCTTCAGCGTTATATAGCAAATCATTCAAACGATGACACATCACACCATTTCTGTAAGCTACATTGGTCTGAGGTCATCAGTGATTTCACCTCTGTTTACCTTCTAGCAGGACTGCTTTTTTTCAGCGTAGCTGCACCGTTAAATGTTAAATGTGGTCTGAATAAAGATCTGCTTAATTCAGACCCCCCAAGGTGGTGTACTTTCTCCCTGGTGATTGACGTAATAAAAATGACCATCATGAGAAAACCCCTCAGTAATAATAACATTCAACCGATACATACAGCATGATTCAGTCAGTGGCTTCATGAACCTCCTCCGGATTGCATGATTGATTGCGCTAATAAATAATTATACTATTATACTTTATTCATTCTCTGAGTCCTACCTTTATGAAAATGGAGCACCTCCACTATAACGGCGAGCTGAGACATGTCACTTGGTGAGCCAGCAGGAGGGTCCGACTTCGGACACTCACTCCAGGCGAAGCCGTGTCTTCTCAGTCAACTGGGCCCATAGGTCAAAGGTGAGCAGAGCCCTTTAAATCTGTGTTTGGTGTTGACTGGGTGGGCATGGTAAGTCTGTTGTGAATAACGTTGTCATCCACCTAAAATAACCTAAATATTAGTGGCACTGGTGTTATTTAATAATTAAACTAAATTAGGGTAAAAGAGGGATGGAAAGAATAATAAATGTAGAAATAAAATTGATGCTGAATCAAAAGGTTTAAAGCAGTTACATATATGCTATTTGACTTATGTTATATACATGATATGTTAATTTGCCCCAGTAAGATTACAGTCTCTGCTGAACAAACTTGATTTTGAGCATGTACACATTTGTTTATAGTTATGCATTTGAGCGTGCCTAGAATGGTTTATTATATGTATTTGAGAGTCGAAAGGTTATTAGAGTTCCCTCTCCCCCACACAGTAGCCTATCAGAGGTCCCTCTCCCCCACACAGTAGCCTATCAGAGGTCCCTCTCCCCACACAGTAGCCTATCAGAGGTCCCTCTACCCCCCACACAGTAGCCTATCAGAGGTCCCTCTCCACACACAGTAGCCTATCAGAGGGTCCCTCCCCTCCACACAGTAGCCTATCAGAGGTCCCTCTACCCCAACGCAGTAGCCTATCAGAGGGTCCCTCTACCCCACACAGTAGCCTATCAGAGGTCCCTCTCCCCCACACAGTAGCCTATCAGAGGTCCCCTCTCCCCAACACAGTAGCCTATCAGGGAGGTCCCTCTCCCCCACACAGTAGCCTATCAGAAGGTCCCTCCCCCCCACACAGTAGGCCTATAAGAGAAGTATTTTGATCTAAAAATCAAGCGCTATAAAAGGAGTGTGAATGCCGAACTTGTGGTGCTGAGGCTGACCGAGTCCTCTAGAGCAGTGGTTTCCCAAACATTTCTTCTGGGGACCCACTTTTTTGAAGAATGACAAACCAACGCGACCCAATTCACGTTAAGGCATCGCGAAAGAAGAGCATAATAGCACATAAATGTACGTTATCCTGAACCTTATCACTGCCATTTCCCCCCATCACTTTAATGCTAGGGACTATAGTTATTATAGACCTATTGAATGGATGAACCACACATTTTCAAAGAGACATTTCTTTAAATAACTTCATGTTTTGCACTTATTATTGATTAATGCATTTAAGTGAGTTAACAGGCTCATCATTTAATGAGTAAACCATATTGGCCCTTCACATTTCAAATATAACTTTATAAATTACATCAAACAAATGCAATTTAGTTTAACAGGCTCGTCCTTTTTTTCATATCATTAGTACAACAAACATAATTTATTCTATAGCAGCCTTTTATATTAGATTCATCATATAATAATTATCCGAGCACATTTAATATCAAAAACAGGCTCATTTTTTTTATTGACGACAATTTTTTGAAAATCGTTGGTATGGATGTGAGCCCGCGAGATTTAGGCCTTGAACCGTGAGAGGGCAGCAGCAGCTGTAATGCCAATGGGTAGAAACGGCAAACACCCCTCCTTGTGACAAAAGTATGTACTCTGCAGATGATAAGAATCTTAAGATTTTGCAGGAGTTATTTGGGCGACCCAATTAATAATCTGTGCGACCCCACCTGTGGGTCCCGACCCTGGCTTTAGGGAAACACTGCTCGAGGAGATGCACAGTAGTCACGCCATCACTGGCGAGTGCATTTCTGTTCACCGGTAATTGAATTCATTGTCCGGATGGTGATTTTCAGTCTATGGAAATGTTGGAATTGGAGAGTCCCTCTTCATAATGTTCAGAACGATATAAGAGACACAACAGACTGGTTGTGCAGCGGTGTATGGAAACAAATTGAATGTACTGTGTGGGGTTAGTGATGATACCGGCAAGGGACCGGCAGCCAGGCATTAAACAGCTTATCGAGGGCTGGGAAACTCCTGCTATACCTCCTCACTCTCTGTGAGACGAGCCAGATCGCCAAAAAACCTTGAGGGTGTGAGGAGGATTTGGACACCGTGTCCAATAAGTTGGATGCGTTGTGTGAAAACACGCTCCCTTCTTCTTATGCAGCCTGCAGCCCCCACCACATCCTCTAACAACACTAGACCAGTACGCACCACATCCTCTAATAACACTAGACCAGTCCCCACCACATCCTCTAATAACACTAGACCAGCACGCACCTCTACAGCTTCCCTAATTTTCTCATGACATGACTTCAGTTTGTAATATGAAGCATAGTCGAATTACCTTATATGGATCTTGATATAATTATTGCCTATACATGGGGGGAGATGAAGAGGAACATTGGAAAACATTGGTTCTCTCCATATCTACAAGCCACCATAGAAATCTACATATTGACTCCAGATGACACACCCCCATTCCAGAATGACAAAACCTGAACGTGGGGACTGGGTGTACATCACGGCACACAAAAGGAAGCGGGACGACCGCGTCGAACCGGCCCTTTCCAAATAACGTTGCTCACCCCACAGCCCTGAAAGTCCGGGGGGAAGAGGTGGCGGCAGGCTCAG